>CABHPH010136030.1:38671-62528 GCA_902168325.1 Peromyscus nudipes | reverse complement strand
AACTGAAATATCTCTTTTTAGGTAGGGAAACTGTCCTTTGCTTAATTTCTTTGTTTTCTGGGGCTTATTTTCCAAACTTTTCTGAGTCCAAAGACAATGATTTCAGAGACAAAAACAAGGTATTGAAAATAAGTTTTTCCTTGCAAATATTCCCTTGAGGAAGATTCAGTCTTCTGCTTAGAGGACCCTCCCAACTGGTTATCTAAGTGATCAGATCTAAAAACATACGCATGTGTATATATGTATATACATGCACATATACACATACATATGTACAAACACACACACATACATATATATGCACAGCACTAAATGGACTAATAGATTGCATTTATTTATTTATTCATATACACACATATGTAACACTAGTAATTAGAGAAAAGGAAGCTATGAATTTGAGAGAGAATGGTGGCATGGAAAGGTTTGAAAGAGGGAGGAGGGACAACATGCAAATTCAGTACACATTTAAGAAATTATGCATGTATGCTTTTATAAAGAAATGTGAGGGCTAATTCAGGAGACATTTACAGTTCTTTGTTCACTGATGTATTATTCATAATTACTATGAATTAATAATTCTGGTAATTCCAGAATCAACCTAAGAATTCAAAAGTTGAATGGGTAAAGAGCATGTCACATACACACACACACAAACACACACACACACACACACACACACACACACACACGAAAGAAATTCTGTCATTGGTGGCAACATAGATGAATATGTAGGACACGTTGTGAATTAAAGAAGCAGGTACAGAGACATCAATACCTCCTAATTTCACCCAAATTTGGCCCAAACCAAATAGACAGAGAATGGTCGTGGACACCAAGGGTTGTGGGGGGCATGAGATGGGTGGACATTGGTTAAAGATAGAAACTTTTAGTTCAACACAAGGAATGAAACCCAAATATCCACTTTTCCTAGTGAGTATAATTAAAATCTATTATATGTCTGAAAAATTGCTGAGTAGATTTTACCATAAAACTGTAAAAACAAGGAGGAGAATAATAGTCAATCAGCTTAATTTAACCATTTTAATATGTGTAGGTATGGATTTATCAAAATACTATGCTGTGTAGATTGTTGTCTAGTGCACAGAGGCATTCAGTGAAGCAAAAGTAGCAAATCAACGTATTTAAGGTCTCACATCCAAAAGGTATTTCAGTTAAAGATATCACTAGTTCCATAGTTTTGAGTGGAAAGTGTTAGAAATAGACAGATTTTGTGAAATAAAAAAAGATTCACAATGGAATACTTTTTTAAAAGATTTTTCCCCAACATAATATTTTTATTGATTATTTGGGAATTTCGTACAACGCACCCCAATAGCACTCCGTTCCCATCCCTCCCAGTTCCACCTTCCCACCATTGCACTCTCCCCACAAAAGAAAAAAAAACACACCAAGTCCAGTTTGTGTTGCCCATATACTCACTGGAGCACCGTCAAACGCCCAGTGGCCAGTCTCTTACAGATAGCTGAGTCCTTCCCCACATCACCCCTGCTAGAAGACATCAACTAAGAAGAGGTACATTTCAGCATCTTTATCAAAATTTTTAAGGACTCTCTTTAATACTTTCATGCCTGGAGTGTTGCGCTCTCTCTCTCTCTCTCTCTCTCTCTCTCTCTCTCTCTCTCTCTCTCCAACTCCCTCTGTTGCTTTGGAGGGTGGGTTGTCACAGAAGCCTTCATGGTCTCTCATTCTCAATTATACATTTTCTGTCATCCATACCACTGCAAAAGCAGCATCCATGCCCACATAGCAGCATTAATCATGGACTTCCACATGGTTTCTGGTGGCAGCATGGACCACGGACATGAACATCGCCTCAGGCATCCACATAGACCATGAGATTTATTAATTTTTATGTGCATTTGGTGGTTTGCCTGCACGTATGTCTGTGTGAGGGTGCCAGATACCCTGGAACTGGAGTTACAGGCATTTGTAAGCTACCATGTGGGTGCGGAGAATTAAACTCAGGTCTTCTGGAAGAGCAGCCTGTGCTCTTAACTGTTGAAACTTCTCTCCAGCCCCCATAATGGAATGTTACATATCTCATGAAATTTATGTAATATTATCTTTCAAGTAACATAAAGAATATGTGTTAATACTGTGCCAAGAGATTTGAGCAAACTTATCCTGGATGCTGCCTATGTTGACTAATGGGCTGTGTCTCCATAACAGATCTCACCTCCCATGTTTTTTCTCTTATGAATGTGATTGTATGAAACTAGAAAATTAGCATTATCAAATCCCTAGGTCCAGAAATTTGCAGTTCAGTTTCCATTTTTTTTAAATGATCTACTACTTCTATGTAGCTCAAAAGTCTTTTCTGTGGTGGTTCCTTTGGTCATCGTCATGTGTGATATCTGACAGAAGCTATTTAGGAAGGAAGACTGTGTTGTTCTTCAGAATTTAAGATGGTTCAGGTCATCATGGGAAGAAGGGTACACAAAAATTCCTGGCAGTAGGGGTTTGTGGTTGTGATTTCTCACATCTCGGAAGCCCGGGAAACAGAAATACGGGCTGGAAATAGAGCCAGGCTATAACCCATCAATCAGTCTTACCTTTGTGGCTGTACATCTGCCAGAGACACTACAGGTGGCTAAGGTGCCATAAAGTGACAGAAGAGCACCACCAACCAGGAAATGATAATGAGCCTGTGGGGCCGTTACACTTCCAAATCCTGACAATGCCCTTTGGCACAAACTTTTTCTCTTTCTCTTCACTAACTGCTCATTCATATTGAAGCCTCAGTTAGCTTTGTGTATCTAGGAGTTAAATTCATTTATATTGGTCTACCTACATTTGCATGTCTTGCCACAATTCACAAAGATCTGGCTCTGGAGTTCTTTGATAAACAAAACATAAACAAAAACAACACAACACAAAACAATTCGCTTGATTTCGTTTTATTCAAATAGATTTTCTTTTGAAAATGAACAACAGGCACATAGTCTTCTTGAACTTCTCCAACCTCCACGTTGGTGTTTCAGTGAGCCTAATGTTCAGTAATGATAATGTGAATGTGTCAGCACTAAATAAACTATTTGAGTAAATCAGTAATTAGAACTGTACATTTTTAATGTTTGACTGTGAGTAAAGTGCACAGGGAAATCAGGAATTCAAAGTCTTGTAAAACGTGGAAGATGATCTTGACACACCTCAATCACACCACTATATATCAAAGGGCTTTACCTCCATTTTTTTCTTCCCTGTGTTCATAATCTTCTGATAAACAAACGACATTTTATGGCAAGCAAAACAATGGTTTCAGTAGAGGTCTAGAGGACACAGTCACACAGAGACTATGTTATTTCACTGAGAGTGGGCAATGGCTGCAGGTATTTGGCTCCTGGTGGTAAACTTGACCAAGAAGATTGCTCTATAAAAGGGCTTCATGGGGTGTTTTTCATGAATTGCCAGCTAATATACTTTGTCTTAATAGCTTAAGGAAATTAGACATTAACTTATGAAATTAAGGAGAAATGATAGATTTAGAATTCTCACAAAGATGACAAAACAGAGAATAAATATGGAATGAAATCTTTTCCTCTCTTCACTTCACTACAGGCAATGTTTGAACACAGGATTTAGAAATGCAAAGAGAAGAGCTAGAGAAGCAAAATAGTTAAACTAGAAATTGTAATCAATGAAGCCCAAAGAGTAACATGGAGAGAGCAGAGATAATCATGTCATGGATGTAGGCCTTGAATTATCCGGTAAGCAATGTCAAAGACCATGATGTCCAAAATTGGCCATGATGCACACAGTTCAAGACAATACCACAATTTCCAGACAAAAAGGTATGTAGTAAAATTGAGGTGCATATTTGGGCAAAGTTGATAACGATCTGAAATTTCCAATAAACTCGTACTCAAAAACTTGCCCATGGTTTGCCATTAAAACTATGCAAGTATATCACCTCTGATAAATGATAGCAGGTCCCTGGAGTTGAAGTCTTTGTATTGTTATTACTAATATACTCCTGTTAATGTTTGGATAGTGGTGTCTTGTGGTCCATGTTTGGAGGTTTTGGCATGCCACTGGTAACCTACTGGAAGCTTTTGGAAGTTTAGGAAATGGTTTAAAGTAGCAGAAATGGAGCCATGCTCTTGAAACTGTTATTGAGATCCTGTCTTTTTTCTTTCCTTACTTTATGCATCCTTCTGTCATGAGCTAAGAACTGTAATCTACCAGGCTTTTCCCCATTATGTTCTGTCACATTTGTGAGCCAAAGTCACAAACAAACCCTAGATTAAACTTTTGAAATTATGTGTCTTAAAGGTGCCAAATATACTTATTTGAGAAAAAAAAAACCAGTATCTTCAATAAATTCAGTAAGATTAATTAGAAGTTATGTAACATAATACAAGGCACTTCAAGGGGCATACTCTTTGCATAAATACTTTTAAAAGCATAGACATTCATTTAAATTTCTATTACTTCAGTCCCTGGAAGTAAGTGAAGGCAGGGTGGCAAAAAACGCATGTCTTGGAAAGATGCCTTTATGAATAACAAAGGCCAAGTGTAAAGAGAGGTTGTTTCTTTCTTTCAGTAACATTACAGTTACTCATAATACAGCAAAGGCTTATTTCTCGGTGTATTTGTAGACTTGGACTTTAGAAAAAAAGATAAATGTAATGAATGAATTAGGAGCCAAAGAATTAACTTGGGTAATTAGAAAAAATTTTGAATCACAGCTAAACTTAAATATTTTTTTATTATAGTGATTCCAAATGATATAATTCATTTCTGTTAAGGCTGAAAAGACAGAATAAAATTTTATTTTATTTCTGAAATTTCAATACCAAAAGCTCAATTAGTGCACTGTATTATTGTTGAATTATTGTAAGTCTCATTGATTGATACTCATAATTTCATTACTCATTCTCTAGTCTTACCACAAATGTCATTTTGAAGCCTCCATTTGCATATGTAAGTATTGCTTCCTATTAATTCTGGTTTCTTGTTCTCAAACTTCCAAAGAACTATAGAACATCAAATTATAATCTATTAAAATTCTGTAGAGATTCAGAGTCTATGCAATTCATGAAGAAATGTAGATAAGATGGGTGATACAATGAGAACTACTTAAATATCAAAAGATCATCTCCAGCCAGGCGTTGGTGGTGCACGCCTTTAATCCCAGCACTCGGGAGGCAGAGTCACGCGGATCTCTGTGAGTTCGAGGCCAGCCTGGGCTACCAAGTGAGCTCCAGGAAAGGCGCAAAGCTACACAGAGAAACCCTGTCTCGATAAACCAAAAAAAAAAAAAAAAAATCTTCTCCAGCCCTATGTCAGACCATCTGAATTAACCTCTCTTTATTCTCTATCCCTATTCCAAGGAGACAAAATAAGTAGATCGTGGCTGCACAACCTGCTCTTCCCCCTTCTGAGAAACCCTTGAGACTCCTAACCTATTCTAATTTCTAAGTGTCAGCTCTCAATACCCAGAAGTACATTTTACTTAGAACCTCCATGGATGACCATGTCAATTACATCCATAGACAATTTCCCACCAGACAACACACAGCCCTCACACTCTCCTAAAATCTAGAGAGGAAACAGAAACCATGGAACAAAACACCCACCCATCAAAGACAAAACCAGAATTCAGCACCTAGACCTTATAATCCCGGAGGCTCAGAAGCCAGCGTGAAAACACAATCAACAAGAGCAAGGGCAATGTGCATACACTAGAACCTCGCCATCCTACCCCAGCAGGCCCTGAAAATTCTAACATAACTGAAACACAAGAAAAAGACCTTAAAACAGTCTTAAGATGATAGGGATCCTTTAATGAATAAATCCCTTAAAGAGATCAAGGAAGACACAAGCAAACATTGGGAGGACACAAGCTATTGAAGACCTGAAAATGGAAATAGAATCAATAAAGAAAACCCAAACTGAGGAAATGAAAAATTTAGGGATTTGAGCAGGACTACAGAGGCAAAGTTCACCAAAGAGTACAAGAGATGGAAGAGAGAGCCTCAGGCATTGAAGATACAATAGAAGAAATGCATACACTGGTAAAAGAAAATGTTAAGTCTAAAAAATGCCTGAACAAAACATCCAATATTTCTGGGACACAATGAAAATACCAAATCTATGAATTATAGCATTGGACTAAAGTTAATAAATGCAGCTCAGAGACCAGAAAATATTTTCAACAAAATCGTATACGAATATTTCCCTAACCCAAGGAAGGGAATATCCATCAAAGTACAAGAAACATACAGAACACCAAATAGACAGAATCAGATAACAATCAAATTCTAAATGTACCTAACAAAGAAAGTCTACTAAAAGCTGCAAAGGAAAAATACGTATAAAGAAGATCTAATATAATCACACCTGATTTCCCAGTGGAGACTCTTAAAAACCAGAAGTGTTGGGACAGATGTGCTGCAGACTCTAAGCGACCATAGATGCCAGCCCAGACTACTATACCCACCAAACTTTCAATAACACACCAACAGACACTGAGGAAATCCAGAAAATCTTTTTTTTTTTTTTGGTTTTTCGAAACAGGGTTTCTCTGTGTAGCTTTGCGCCTTTCCTGGAACTCACTTGGTAGCCCAGGCTGTCCTCGAACTCACAGAGATCCGCCTGCCTCTGCCTCCCGAGTGCTGGGATTAAAGGCGTGTGCCACCACCGCCCAGCTTAGAAAATCTTAAGGACATACTTTAAAAACCAACTGGAAGGAGTGGAAGGAAACTGTGCTTGGGATGTATTGTATGAGAGAAGAACAAATAAATAAATAAAATACTTGCCACCCCTTCTCACCCCCTCAAAAACCCACACCAAACCAACAAAACAAACAAAGAAACTCTGTACTCCACCAAATTGGAAAATCTAAAAGAAATTGATAATTTCCTTGATAGGTACCACTTCTCAAACTTACAGCAAGATCAGATAAGCAATTTAAATAGACAAACAACCTGTAGAGAAACAGAAGCTGTCACTAACAGTCTCCAGGCCCCCCCCCCCCAAAAAAAATGACTTCATTAAATTTGCAGGAAAATGGATGGAACTAGAAAAAAAATCATCCTGAGTGATGACAGAAAAAGAGAAATATGGTTTGTATTTTGCTTATATGTGGATATTAGCCATTAAATAATGGTAACCAACCTACAATCCATAGACACAGAGAGGTTAGGGATAGAATAAGGGACTGGGTGTTGGGTGGGAACTTGGATCTCCCTGGAAGGGGGAAAACAGAATAGATTTGTCAGTGGACTGGAGATGGGGGCAGGGGTAGGGAGGACCATGTGAGGAGAGGATGGAGAGAGAGCATTGAGGGAGGGAATGCAGAGAGAGACAGCTGGAATTGAGAGGCATTTGAGGAATGGGATGGAAACCTAGTGCAGTGGAAATTCCCTAAAATAGATGAAGGTGATCCAAGTGAGGTCTCCTAATAATGAGAGTGACAGAGTCCAAACTGGCCATCTCTTGTCACCAAAGGAAGTTTCCAGTATCTGAACTGGGTTGCATTAAATTGAGTTTTTGGAAATGGCCAAACAACCCAGATCATTGCTAAGATAATGGGTTGCTCTCTGGAGACTGACTGCTGGGCTCCATTGCTGAGGACAACACCCTCACAACTCACTGAACTGGGATAGTCAACCTGGTGCTTACATGGTGCATTCATCCTTATGTTCTAACATCTTTGGGGTGAGAATATGTTGTGGGAATTTGGTCCAATAGGCAACTGTATTGGAGCAGCTTGGCCCAATGGGCATGATCTTCTATGGAGATACTTGAGTGGGTAAGAGCCTAGGAGAAGAGGCATCCCCCTCTCTTGGACTTCGGAGGGCTTGCTGAAGCCAGGGCTTGGTGACCTCCAGACCTTCCCCATCTCTCCCTTGAGAGCAAAGTGGCAGGGGTGCCACTTCATTCTGTATTCCTGAGTATACCGTATTGATTTCACCCTTTAATAAACCTGACCTGATCCAAGACTTCAATATCCCGCTTTAAGAATATACTGCTGATTCCTCATGGGAGGCCTTGCCTTGGAGGAGGTGGGAATGGGTAGTGGGTTGGGGAGCAAGGCTAGGGGGCAGGAGGATGGAAGAGAGGGAGATCTGTGGTTGGTATGTAAAATGAATAGAAAATTTCATAATAATTAAAAAAGAATATACTTTGCATGCTACCAAAAGAGAACTATAAACCAAAAGAGAAATATAAATACCTACCTAGTCACAAAACCTTTGACTTACTATCTGTGCTGCCTGCAAGATCTGCTAGGGTATTGGTGACACTGACCCTGTGGGAGTAGCTAACCAATGTTTGATTTGACTTAATGCCCATTCCACAAGACAGAAACCATACCCAACACTGCTTGGTGACCAGTAACCAGAGACTTGATAGCCCAGAGACCTAGGGCAAAATCAAACCACTGTCTAAAAAAAAGTATCAGTAAAATGACTTAATAATTCTGCTGTACTCATAGATCAGTGTCTATTCAGTCATCATCAGAGATGCTTTCTTCTGGAGCCAACAGGAACAGATGCAGAAATCCACAGCCAGACATCATGCAGAGAGAGGGCTGATGAAAGGAGGGAGGGAGGGAGAGAGAGAGCAAGTCCTTGAAACAAGTGATTCTAAAATAGGATGTCTCCATTAAATCCCCTCCCCCCACTTAGAGCTCAGGAAACTTTAAGGAAGAGGAAGAGGAAAGAACTTAAGAGTCAGAGGAGATGGAGGACACCAGGAGAACATGGCCTCTGAATCAACTGATCAAGGCTCACATGAACTCACAGAGACTGAAGCAGCAAGCACAGGGCCCACACAGATCTGCTCCACTTCCTCTGCATATGTATTATACCTTTCAGATTAGTGTTTTGATAGGACTTGTGGTTGTGTGGATCAGTAGGTCTTTGGTTCTTGTGCCTGTAGACTGAGTTACAGACTGAGATACAATCTCAAAATGTATGTAAAATAAACTGGAAACTATTTTCAAAGGCCGTGGAGAAACAGAAAACCAGTTAGTGAAAATAAAGACTTTTCACAATAGCTCAGTGCAATAACAAGGCTGAAACAGCTATAATTCTAATTTCATATACATTCCACAAGATGTTGATTAAAATGAAAGAGGAAAAAAGTTGTCATTTTATGTCATTTAGGCAAAAGGGGTATGATATGACTTGAGTATATTACAGCCAAGCAGCACAATTTGTCTATCAAAGACACAGAGGAATGTGTGAGAATACATGCTTAGTTTTCAGGGGTGCATGATATGTTTTGCATAATTAGCCTCTGAAAGATCACAGAAGAAACCTTGGCAAATTTTAACATGCTTACATGATATAAATCTGCAGGGAAATAAATGAAGAGATTGACGAGCAAAAAGAGCAGGAATATCGCTTAATCTAAATATGTATTTTTCAGTCTCATTGGTCTAATAGAGTGAGTTGATTAATATGGATGCCACCCTTTCCCACTTCTTCAAACATATACACACCATAAAGAAAAATCACCAATGAACAACACATTCAGTCAGCTTTATAAAGAACAGCTGATATCTGCTGGTTCTTAGCACACTAAAGTATTCCATGACTGTATTATGTAAAAAGTGGGTTTTGCTTTAAGTTGGAGGTATTTATTAAAGTAGTAATTTATATAGTACAGTGGTTTCCTACTTTTAACAATGACCAGAAAGAACAAAGCATAACAAGACTTTAGTTTGTTACAGTCAAAAGCAATGAAGGAAAAGCAGTTCTCCGTGCACATTCACAAGCCATCACTTTGGTGGCCAAGTATTAGTTGGAGGTTCACTGTGGTATTTATTTTTCTAAATGTAAGACTTATAAAAGTCTTTCAGAGATGTAAGTAGAAAATCTATGTGTAATGATCTGAATAATCATCATTCTAAGTTTATGATACCTTCATGGACTTTTGTTTACATCCTTCACTCATATTCTGTGTGAATTTTCTGTTGGATCTGTTTTGGAGTTAGAATAACCTTGGCTTTTCTCAAACTGCTGAGTCATGGTGATACTTCTCATAGTCACACTCTGAGAAGTGAGGTCAATTAAGGTTTGACAAAAGGGTAATAATTAACTACAAATTCTTGCTTTGATAAGATGAGACCTAGGAATGATTAATTAATAACAGTGAATACTATCTAAAAGCCAGAAAGGCCTGGACAGATGTACCACAGAGGCTAAGAGACCAAATATGCCAGCCCAGACTACTATACCCACCAAAAGCTCTCAATAACATAACAACAGACACTAAATTTACAAGAGAAGATCATATAAATAAATAAATAAAATATAAAATACTTACCCCCCTTCCCCCAAAAAAACCCAAACTAAACCCAACAAACAAACAAAAGAACTTTGTACCTCAACAAATTGGAAAACCTTAAAGAAATGAATAATTTTCTTAATAGATACCACTTACCAAACTTATGTGAAGATAAACAATTTAAATAGACAAAAAACCTGTAGAGAAACAGAAGCTGTCACTAACAGTCTCCCAGCTGCCCCCCTAATGATTTCATTAAATTTGCAGGCAAATGGATGGAACTAGAAAAAAAAATCATCCTGAGTAAGGTAACCCAGACCAAGAAAGAGAAATATGTTATGTACTTGCTTGTATGTGGATATTAGTCATTAAATAAATAGTAACCAACCTACAATCCATAGACACAGAGAGGTTAGGGACAGAATAATTGACTGGGTGTGGGGGGCACTTGGATCTCCCTGGAAGCGGGAAAATAGAATAGATTTGTCAGTGGACTGGTTATGGGGGCAGGGGGTAGGGAGGATCATGTGAGGAGGGGAAGGAGAGATAGCATTGAGGGAGGGAATGCAGAGAGAGACAGCTAAATTGAGAGGCATTTGAGGAATGGTATGGAAACCTAGTGCAGTGGAAATTCCCTAAAATAGATGAAGGTGATCCAAATGAGGTCTCCTAATAATAAGAGTGACAGAGTCCAAACTGGCCATCTCTTGTCACCAAAGGAAGTTTCCAGTATCTGAACTGGGTTGCATTAAATTGAGTTTTTGGAAATGACCAAACAACCCAGATCATTGCTAAGATAATGGGTTGCTCTCTGGAGACTGACTGCTGGGCTCCATTGCTGAGGACAACACCCTCACAACTCACTGAACTGGAGTAGTTGAGCTGGTGCTTACATGGAGCCCTCATCCCTGTGTTCTGATGTCTTTGTTATGAGTAGGCTAACAAAAGAGAAATATAAATACCAATTTAGTCACTAAACCTTTGACTTACTATCTCTTCTGTCTTCAAGATATGCTATAGCAATGTTGGCATAGAGCCTGTGGAAGTAACCAATCAAGGTCCATTCCACAAGACAGTTTGGTGACCAAGAACCAGAAACTTGAGAGCCCAGAGACCTAGGGTAGAACCAAACTGTACCATCTAAAGAAAAACATATCAATAAAATGACTCTGAATAATATTCTGCTATAATCATAGGTCAGTGCCTATTAAGTCATTATCAGAATCATTCCCTTCTGGACCAGACAGGAACAGAAGTAGAAACCCACAGCCAGACACTACGCATAGAGAAGGGGGATTGAACAATGCTGGGAGGGAAGGAGGGAGGGAGGGAGGGAGGGAGGGAGGGAGGGAGGGAGGGAGGGAGAGACAGAGACAGAGACACAGACACAGACACAGACACAGAGAAGACAGAGAGAGACAAAGACAGACAGACAGAGAGACAGAGGGCAAGTCCTTGAAACAGAGAGTTTTAAATGGGATGTCTCCATTAAATCCTTGCCCCCTAGAACTCAGGAAACTTTAAGGAAGAGGAAGAGGAAAGAATGTAAGAGTCAGAGAGGATGGAGGACACCAGGAAAACAAGGCCCTCTGAATCAACTGAGCAAGGCTCACATGAACTCACAGAGACTGAAGCAGCAAGCACAGGGCCCACACAGATCTGCTCCACTTCCTCTGCATATATATTATAGCTTTCAGATTAGTGTTTTGATAGGACTTGTGGGTTGTGTGAATGAGTAGGTCTTTGGTTCTTGTGCCTGTAGACTGAGTTACAGACTGAGATACAATCTCAAAATGTATGTAAAATAAACTGGAAACTATTTTCAAAGGCCGTGGAGAAACAGAAAACCAGTTAGTGAAAATAAAGACTTTTCACAATAGCTCAGTGCAATAACAAGGTTGAAACAACAAGGTTGAAACAGCTGTAATTCTAATTTCATATACATTCCACAAGATGTTGATTAAAATGAAAGAGGAAAAAAGTTGTCATTTTATGCCATTTAGGCAAAGAGGGTATTATATGACTTGAGTATATTGCAGCCACGTGGCATAATTTGTCTATCAAAGACACAGAGGAATGTGTGAGAATACATGCTTAGTTTTCAGGGGTGCATGATATGTTTTGCATAATTAGCCTCTGAAAGATCATAGAAGAAACCTTGGCAGAAAGAACAAAGCATAATATGGCCAAGTGAAGGAAATAGAGCAGTGAAGGAAAAAGAAAACTGTTTTTAATACTTTAACCTACATGTGTTCACTGTTATTAACAAATCATTCCTAGGTCTCACCTTATATGACCAATAATTTGTTGTTAAATATTACCCTTTTATCAAACCTTAATTGATCTCATTTCTCAGCATGTGACTATTAGAAATGTCACTGTGACTCAGCAGTTTGAGCAAAGGCAAGATTATTCTAACTTCACCAAAACACATCCAACAGAACAATCCCACAGAATGAGTGCAGGATGTAAACAAAAGTGCATGAAGGTATCATAAACTTAGAACGATGATTATTCAGATCATCTGAAAGATTTTCATAAGTCTTATATTTAGAAAAATAAATACCATAGTGATGGTAACTATTACTTGGCCCCAAAATGATGACTTGTGAGTGTACATAGAGATCACTGCATATGAAGGACTCAGTTGAGTTCATCTGTATTGTTCCTTTCTAAAAAGAATGGAGATAAGTAGTACTGGAGACAAAATCCAACAAAATCTGTTGATAAACATTAAGTCTGATCACATGTCAGGCCATCAGGTTAATACATCAGGGCCTACCACCAGAAATACAGAACTAATGGCTGACTAAACTCACCTCTGCCAGATTCTCTATTTGATCCCTTGTTCAATAACTTCATCTATCAAGAGTATACTATCCCCAGTTATTATCTAAATATATATATATATATATTCCACACATTCCCAAATACCCAAGGAGACAACAATGCTTAGGGTGTTAACAGATGAAATACTGATATTTTGTGTATCATCTTCTAGGTATTGGTATCATTTTGTTGAATATATATGGTATGCAGACATTCATCTTTTTTTTTTTTCTGATGGCTGAATGTTTCATCACTAGCAGACTTCCAGTGACTCTGGGGAAGACATATTTGTTCTAACAGCCAATCTTCTTTGTTCTGTAGTAATGCTTCTAGTTCCTGCTGGTTTTAAGAATATCTTTTCTGTGGTAGATATTCAATGCTGGATTTTGTGCTTAAAGAGTGTTAGGAAGCAGACACTCAGTTAGCATATTTGTATCATCCATTCTTTCATATTTATATTGCATTCAGTCTGTAACCTAGTGCAGGCAACTCTCACTTAACACTTGTACACCCTCACATTGATGTCTCAGCTTCATGTGCCATCTTCATATATGAATCCATGATTGGTAGGAGCCATGCGACTTCTTTGGGAAACAAGGCCTGAGAATAGTACAAATGGATCTCCTTGTGGCAAGACCCTGGAGATCCTGACCCACTTGGCAAAGACCTGTGAACAGTTTGCTGCATGATTCTGGGAATGACCTTGGGAATGTGTGTCGTACATGCTCTCCTTGCTTTCCCTATGCTAGCCATACTGCTGGCCTGTAATATTCTGGAAAGAATGATTTTACCACAAGATTCTTTGAGAATGTTATTAAATAGATGGTATCAGGAGTTAATGGAAATAGCCTAGGAACAGGGAATGAGGCAGAATCATAGAAACTTAGAGTTCCCTCATTTCTAATAACTGTGCCAATACCCCAAGAAATTAAGGGAGATAGACATAAGAACAACAGATAAACAGTGCCAGCTATAAAGAGTCAGTTTCCAAGTTATGTTTCCTATGGTATTAATGGAAAAACATGGTATGCCCTCAGAAGAGATAGAGTAGTACAAAATGTGGAATAGAGTGATCCAGCTTTTGGAACCCAGACACGATCAGATGTAAATATTAACCACAAGAGACAAAACTGTCTCTCACCCCGCATGCCACAGTAACCATATATGCTGCCAACTGGGCACACTGTTCTACCTGTAGATGTGCCTAGTTAGAGAAGTTCCTTTGTAGCTTACAAGACTGCTTATGTTTCTAACAGTAGAGATACGGATAAAAAGGGAATGGCTACTGGTGGGAGATTTGGGGGATGGAAGGGGAAAGTGGCAAGGAACAAACTGGTAATTATTGTAGCCATTTTTAGAAACTCAGGAGGCAAAACTGATTGTAAAACTGATACTGAAATTGCATAAGTAAAGACAGCCCAGACTATCCAGGGCCACTTGTTTGAACAACAGCAGGTGGTCACAATCTCTTCTTGGCTCCAACTTCATACATTCCTCCCAGTCATTGAACCCATCTGGAGTAAGGCCTCCAGCACATGATTATTTTAATTTTGTTTTGAATCTGTAGTTACTGGTATAATCCTGTCTTTAAGCATTGCTATTAAAAAGAAAAATAATGCTGCCCAGAAATTTTAACGATGAATAAGGTTACATCGTTTCTGGCCTTATATTTGACAATTTAGCTTTCCATACTAAAATACTTTTAATAGATGACACACTTGGAATATTCTACAGTCAGTTTTGAAACAATTTTCGGTAATAGTAAAACTCAAAATAGTAAAACATTTAGTATATAATTGAATTTTCCAGAGCATGTAAATTTTATCCTCATGTGCATGTATTTTTTCTATATATGTATGTATGCATGTAAGTATATATATATATACATACATATATACATATATATTGCTTTCTGTGTAAAGACTTCAAAATTATAATAAATGAATTATTTTATCATATATGATGAAATGTTTGTGCCTACCTGAATGTTTTCTTGTGAATCTGCCCTGTGTCTGTACTTGTGTGTGTGTCTCTGTGTACCTAAGAAAGGGCTTTTGTTCCATATTTATTAAACACCATAGAAAGCATCACATGGGAAAGAAATGAGGGATACTAAACAGAAATCTCCAACGTAGCTTTACAAGAGATTAATTCATTTACTCCAACTGACATAACCAAAATAACAAACAAACAAACACTGTTGAGTACTATCTGAATGCTGCATTCCAGCATTTATTCTGGATATTCATTTCATATGATTTCTTTCAACCTATTTGTGGTTTCCGGCATTACTGCTGTGACACACATATAAACTTGTATTACTTTTGGTTTAGACCGTGGAAAAGTACATAATACAAAATCACAGCTACACTTTACCTTAGGTTGTAAAAGCTGATTGCATGGGGAATCCAAGGCAATTAAGATCAGTTGGTACATTGTTCTCATAAAGGCAGGTTAGACAAACAGGCTGGGGAGACAGCAAAATATCTGTCTTGTGTCTTCAGTGACCTCAAGGTGCATTAACAACTCTGGCTGTGAGGTCCAGCAAAAGTCCCAGTCTCGTAGAATGTAAGAGATACTCTCATAATAATGCATTACCATACTGAGAGTTTTCAAATGATGAAGTGAAAAACTCTCAAGAAATGTTGATTGTCCTTAACAATTAGGAAAATACAAATTAAAGCACCCCTGGGTTTTCATCTTACTCCAGTAAGAATATCTAAGATCAAGAAAACAACAGACAACAAATACTGGTGAGCATGTGAAGAAAGAGAAACCCACATTTAATGCTGGGATTGCAATGTGAAATCACTCTGGAAATCAGCATGGAGAATTCTCAAAAAAGCTAAAATTACATCACATGACCCAGTCATACTGCTCCTTCTTATGTGTTCAAAGGATTCCACATCTCTGGTGGTTTGAATGAGAATGATCTTACGCACCCCCCCACAAACTCATGTATTTGAATACTTGTCCCCCAGTTGGTGGTACCGTTTGGGGATGCTTAGAATGTGTAGCTTTGCTGGAGGAAGTATGTTATTATAGTTGGGCTTTGAGAGCTTAAAACCTTGCCTTTGAGTTTTCTCTCTTTGCTTGTACTTGTAGTTAAAATGGGAGTTTTCAGCTTCCTGTTTTGGCCACCATGCCTGCTGCCTTTCCATGGTGTCCCACCATTATAGACTTTGACCTCCTGGAACTATCGGTCAAAATAAACTCTTTTATATTCAAGTAGCCTCTGTAAGTTTTGTCACAGCAACAGAAAAGTGATATCCTACTCCACAGACACTTGCTCAGCTGTGTCCATTGCCACTCTATTCATACTAGGAAATAAAAACACCCTAAATGTTCTTCAACTGATGAATGAATAATGAAAATGTGGTACACTGTGAAATACTATTCAGCTGTAAAGATAAAAAATTATTTTGTGCCTAATGGGGTCATGGAGCTTAGAGGAGAACATGGGAAGTGTTGGAGGTAATGATGTAATTATATTTTAATTAAAAATAAAATAAATGTACGCTGGAAATTTAGCTTTTAGACCTTTTAAAATCTTATTTTGCCTTTGGACACTGTAGTTTGACAGGTTTCTTCCCTCTTTAAAAATACATCTACAGGGCTTGGAGAGATGGCTTGGAAGTTAAAAGCACTGGCTGCTCTTCCAGAGGTCCTGAGTTCAATCTCTTGTATCCACATTGCAGCTTATGCCTGTCAGTAACTCCAGTTCCAGGGGATCTTCTGGCTTCTTTGGATACTGCACATAAATGGGGAACAGAAATGCATGCATCATACATTAATATAATAAAAATAATTAAAAAATACATCAACATAGTGAAAGAACATGTAATTAATTATTTTTGTTCTTTTGGTCTATTGCTTATTTGAATTTGTCAATTTAGTTGTATGATAAAATATTCAATATATAATCCAAATAAATCAGCATTGTCTGCTTTTTCCTTGATGTTAGTGTTATGAATTCTTACATCAATTAGTTTTAAGTATTATTTGCCTACCTGAATGTCCTCTTGATTTGTTGATACTTCAGTCTTTCTTTGAGTTATTAAAACATACCTTTTTCTACAGAAGAGGTCATCTTAATTTAGTTTCCTTGTTCTTCACTCATTTTGCAAAGTATTTTCAGCTATGAAATAATGACTGCAGGTATTTGAAGATAGGGCAAACTTTTAAGATTTTACTCTATCCTGTAAAGGCTTAACAATATTACATATGGGAGCATTGAGTTTGCTGTGAGATTGTGTCACATAGTAATATCAGAAGCTACACCCATAAAATTTTACTAAAATGACTGCTCAAGTGTGGGCTGAACAAGGACACTGACGGACATGCCAAAGTATCTGGAGAAAAGTCCACATTCTGCACGAAGAATTATAGGCAACCAAAGAAAGCTGGGAGTGGGAGAAGGTGGTCTTCCCAAGGAAGAGCACACCAATTGATTATCCGTGCCAGGTTAGTCCTGAAAACATAAATACAAATAACATTATATGGATTGAACTGGTTATATTTAGGAATACACACACACACACACACACACACACACACACACACAATTAGTGAAAAAGAGCCCATGAATTTGAAGGATAGTAGGGAAGGTTCTATAGGAGGGCTTGGTGGGAGGAGAGGAATGGGACAAATTATATAATTATAGCATTATTTCAAAAGTGCAATAAGTTTATTGCAATAAAATACAATAAAAATAAAACAAAATATTTGAGTCAGAACTCTTCAATTAATTTTTTCTATTTGTTTTTAGGGATTTTTTTAATTTTTTGAAAACTTCATTTATGTATATAGCGTTTTGGAATCATCTCCAGTTCTTCATCTTCCTCCTCCAACCTTTTCCCCCTCCTCCCAATCCATCTGGAATTCATAATCTATTTTTTATAATTATTGTCATTGAATATATGTGTATATAATGCCTACTGAGTCTTATCAACTTTATAATAACCATTTGTTCTCCAGTGTCTTACTGAGCAGGTAATCATGGAATATCCATTTATATACCTGGCTACTGGGTCTTTATTTTCCTGATTTCTTACCCTCAAATTTCTGTAAGACTCATTATGTAATGAAAGTATATTTTTCTACAGTTTCAACTGCAGCACTTTTAAATTTCACTGTGTTTCAGAAACTGTTATAAAGCTGGTTAGGGACAAAGATTGGGCCCCTGCTATCTTAAAACTCTACGCTTAGCAACCTGTCCTATATAAACCAATGAAAGAGAAAAGTAATGATGAGAAGAGGAAGGAACTTTATTTGATGTGGTCACACTGGAAAGATGAGCATATAGTTCCAGTAGCCTCTACCCTACCTGCCCAGTCCATCTGGGAGTACTTAAGAGATTTAGGTACATACAGGTCACGAACTAAGCATCCAAAATGACCTTCCAATGGAGTGGGCTTGCTCATCTTTGATCATTGTCTCACTGGCTCTAGTCTCTTTTGTAAGGTCGTCTGAAAATTTGCCAGAACTCTGTGAAGTTTCTTCCCAAGGGAAAAGCTTGCCCACTAGCTGGCATCAAAGACTCAGTGTAGATGTAACCAACCGTCTTATAAATAAGAAACACAGAACTAATGCAAAGAAGAAAGCCAAGAGGTCAGAGCTAAGAGCTAAAACCTTACCCTTCCTCCTGCAGTGGTCCTACCTCTCCAAAGGAGCCGCTACTTCCTGTGTTAAAGTCTTTATATAGTCTCTGTTCTGCCTTCTCATTGGTTGTAAACTCAACCACAGGACTGCCTCATCACGGCCTGTTTGTATAGACCTCCAGGTGTTCTATGGTTGGTATTGAGATTAAAGGCATGTGTATCCAATGCTGGCTGTATCTCTGAACATACAGAGACTTACCTAGCTCTGTCTACCAAGTGCTGTGATCACAAGCGTACACCACCACTGCCCTGCTTTCCTATGGCTTGATAATAGCTCTGACCCCCAGGCAACTTTATTTATTAACATACAATTAACATTTTGGTACAAAAGAAAAATATCACCATAACTCAGCCTTTTCTTTCTCCCAGCATGAGATTCCTGGGGAAGCAGACTTTCTTGGAGTCTATTGTTTGAAGAGTCTTAATAGCCAAAAGAAGGAGCAGGGGTATATGTCTTTGGAATATCATCCCCCTTGCCAGAATAGTCAAAATATTATCTCCTTAAGTTTGTTCAATAACTCACATGAGATAATGACAAGATGAAATTAAATATTAATAACAAATTAATAACAACTATGTAAGCACTACTAGGAAACCTATAAGTGAAATTTTCAACATTACTCATGTTGCTATGATGGGAAATGTTTATGTTATTGAAAAACTTCCAAAATGCAGCGCTATGAAAAACTTGTTTAATTGGCTGTTTATTTGTCTACAGAGGCAGTTCTCAACCTGTGGTTTGCAGAGGGTCAACTGACCCCTTCACAGGGGTCACATATCAAATATCCTGCATATCAGATATTTATATTATGATTCATAACAGTAGCAAAATTACAGTTGTGAAGTAGCAACGAATTATGGTTGGTGTTGCTACAGCATGAGAACTGTGTTAAAAGGACACAGCAATGGGAAGGTTGAGGTGAATTTTAAAGTACGTAAAAACAAAGATTATTATGGGCTGCTTAAACAAAGATTTCCACGCTCAGTCTCATTCTCAAAGAAAGGCAATGGAAAAGAGCACCATTTAACCTTAATTTGCTGTGTAAATATTGAAAGTACCTTCAACTTTGATTTTGCACAGTGATTACAAGAAGGCTGTATCTAACTGACTCTCTTATATTTTGAGTTCAGTAAAAAAAAAATCTTTTGCTTATTTCCTTACACTTTTATCACATCTAATATTATTAATAACCATTGTCAAGTTTTGCATTGAAGAACACTGTAAAAATCTTTTCCATGTATCAAAAGTGATAATTACATCCCCTATCCAACTTTATAATCTTTATTGAACAAAAGAAATGCTGTTCAGTTAAGGTCTGTCTTCACTCTGCTCTGCTTTGCAGACTATGCCCTGAGAAGGAAAATTCTAATTGTAGCTATTGCGGGTCAGGTCTTGACAACCTTTTACTCTTCAAGCTATTCTCTCTGGCAGAGATGCTATGATATCAAAATTTTCCATTCAATCGACTATTTTTTCCTTCTTGCAATTATTATCTTGTGTTGTTAATGCAAAATAAGTAAAAGTGTAAAAGTTTGTGTTTTTCCCATACTTGTTCTGGGTAGCAAAGCAGCTAGAAATGACTAGTTATGTGAATAACGGGAAGGTATAGGACAGAAATGTGCTATAACACTAAGGAGACTCAATTAAGCATGGGGTACTCAGCTATTGTCCTTCGCTAAGCAGGCCATCCTCCATTGAGCATTTTCCCACTGTCCAATTGCACAGAGCTATTCAATGAAAAGAATAGTCAAGGCACCACATGGTAAAATGGCTTCCATTTATTTAACCAAAAATGTATCAGGTGATCTAATTTTTTTCCAGTGTAATATTTTTATTGATTATTTGGGAATTTCACACAAGACGCCCCTATCACACTCTTCTCCCACTCCTTCCAGGTCCATGCACCCTCCCCAGTGTACTACCCCCCAAAATACACCAAGTGCAGTCTGTGCTGTTCATTCACTTATTGGGGCATGGTCACACTCCCAGTGGCCAGCTCTCTAAAGGTAACTGAGTCATTCCCCACACCCCTCCCAGAAGCCATCAACTGTGAAGAGCTGAGGGAAATGCATTAGGAAAAATCTTGAGTTTGTGTAATAAATAAAAAAATTCTTGGCAAAGTATTTTGTTTTTAAGAAAGATGTTGTTCCAGGCTCATGTAGCACGTAGGACTTGATTGACAATATACCTAGAGCAAGTTATCCTGGATTCCAGTTGTTTTTGGTCTTTAAAGGCGATTTAATTTTCAATGTTTATGTGCATGCATCTGTATTTACGTGAAACTATGAATTGTACATTGTTTTGCCCTCTTACCAGGACACATAAATTAATTTTCCACCTACTTTTTTTCTTATAGAATTGGGTTCGTTGTATCTCAAAGCCTCTGTCCTCTACTTTGGTAGTTTAAATAAAATCTGCTTTGTCACTTTTTAAATAGATCACTTTTTTTGACAGACATTGGTAGTTCATTTCATTCCATTTTATTTTAAAATGATATCTCTGAAAAATTAACAATGAAAACTTCAGGCTTCCTAATCTTCTCCCATAAACAAGATGGTGTGTCAATGGTTATCATTTTGCTCAGGATTATCACATCAGTAAATCAGCACAAAATGGGTTATATGATGAAATAAGTATTTTAAATGGTTAATTTCTTAATTTTTAAGGAGTAAAATATATAGATAAGTCAAGTAGCCCTATATCTCCTAAAACAAGAAGCACCTGATACACAGTGCTAGAACTGAATGGAAGAGTCTTGCCTTCGTTCTTTTGTTTTTGTTTTTCGAGACAGGGTTTCTCTGTGGATCTCGCTTTGTAGACCAGGCTGGCCTCGAACTCACAAAGATCCGCCTGCCTCTGCCTCCCAAGTGCTGGGATTAAAGGCGTGCGCCACTACCGCCCGGCTCTTGCCTTTGTTCTTAAAGAACTCTATTCTCTTTTTTTCTTTCCTGTTTTTACAAAGAATCGATAAACAATCAAGCAGCACTTTACAGCAAGGAAAGCCACAGCTGCCACACAGGCGAGTAGGAATCCAACCACATCCAGAGAGTGGTACTGGTACCAGCTGAGGTTATAGGCAAGTGGCTTCAGATGCTTGGCCCCTTTGTGGCGCATGACAAACTCAATCCAGAAGACGGCTCTGTCCAGGGGCTTCATAGGCTGGTCATGGTGAATGGTTGACAACCACATCACATTCTCTTTATAGCTAACGGGAGATATGATGGGCATTGACTTACAGAATGAAGGTGAAAACATGTGTATAAATTTCTGTGTATCATAAAGATCATATGGAAGTATAAAGAAAAGTATGTGTTCATCACAGTAAAGATCTTATTAAATAAGGTATCAGCTAGAACTTCTTCAACACACAGGATTTAAACATAGAAGAGAAATGCTAGAAAAAGTAAATATTCATAAATAAGAGATTGGACCCAGTTAATACCCCAAAGAAAAATAAACAAAATCAAAATGAGCTACCCTTTGAAGTTTTGAAACATGAGTCACTTAGAAAGCAAATACTAGTGTAGTTGGTATGAAGAATTCAGAACAGTAGAACAATTTGGAGATACACAGCAATGCATGCCATTTTAACTGTGATCCATATCTGGGCAAAGTTGATAAGGAGTTGGGATTGATGAGGAACTTGTATTGACCACTTATCAGTGCTTATTGATTATAAACTTAGATATGCAATGATTGTCCATTTACTAGCTTCTTCTTAGTAAAAGAAATTTACTAATTTCTTTCTTTTTTTTTTTTTTGGTTTTTCGAGACAGGGTTTCTCTGTGTAGCTTTGTGCCTTTCCTGGAGCTCACTTGGTAGCCCAGGCTGGCCTCGAACTCACAGAGATCCGCCTGGCTCTGCCTCCCTAGTGCTGGGATTAAAGGCGTGCGCCACCACCGCCCGGCAACTAATTTCTTTTCATAAATTTCTCCTTCTAGTTGTTAACTGTTAGATGGAAATAATAAAACTATGTTTTCCTTTATTTGTAGGAAAATGTTTTTGACTCTAGGAACACTGTGAATCATTCTTACTGTAAAGTAGAATTAGAGTAAATTATTGCAATTACTGGTCATGCTTTTCTTTTACATATTGTGACATTTCAGTATTGAGTCTATTCAATATTTTACACTGAAACATTAAAGAGATATTTGATTCTAGTGGTGAAATGATTTCAGACCAGGATATATGGGAAAGGGGTCTATTTATGGACATGTCTCATCAAGTGTAAAGCTGTATCATAACAGAGTACCAATGGCAATGGAGGCAACCTCCTTTCTTGTTATTTATAATATATTAGAGAAATGCAGCCATATATACACAGAGAGAAGACAATGTTTTTCATACAAAGGCAGAAATAGTAATGTATTTTTGTTATACAGGACATGAGGCCTATAATAAGGATGGTGCACAGTTTACTCAAGACTAATACAGTATGTGTCATAAACCTTCAAAATGTATCATCTATTTAAGAAATCAACTTCATCTAGTACCATCATTATGTCTATTAAGGATTAGAAATGTAGGCAAGTATCCACACAAGAGGATTTTTACCTAATCATCAAGAAAAATATTATTTTTCAAAAACCATAAAAAGAAAATTTGTTTCACAAAGTGCTTATTAGAATAACTAAAATTTGTTTAAATTTAGTTAACTTGCTTTAAAATGTATCTGTTGTTCTTTTGTCACCATTCTCTCTCTCTCTCTGTCTCTCTGTCTCTCTGTCTCTCTCTGTCTCTGTCAGTCTCTGTCTCTGTCTCTGTCTCTCTCTCTCCCTCCTTGGGGGGTTTCAAGACAGGGTTCCTCTGTGTAGCAGGCCTAGCTGTCCTGAAACTTGCTTTGTAGACCAGGCAGGCCCCAAACTCACAGAAATCCACCTGCCTCTGCCTCCTGAGTGCTGTGATTAAAGGCATACACCACCTCTGCCCAGTTACAATTTCTTTCTTTCTTTCCTCTCCTTCTCTCTCTTTTTCTCTCTCCTTCCTTCCTCCCTACCTTCCTCCCTTTCTTCCTTCCTTCTTCTCTTCCTTCCTCTCTTCCTTCTTTCCTTCCTTCTTTCTCTTTCTTTCTTTCTTTCTTTCTTTCTTTCTTTCTTTCTTTCTTTCT
>CABHPH010136030.1:10127-38661 GCA_902168325.1 Peromyscus nudipes | reverse complement strand
TCTTTCTTTCTTTCTTTCTTTCTTTCTTTCTTTCTTTCTTTCTTTCTTTCTTTCTTCCTTTCTTCCCCATTACAGTTCTAAACAAAATTTTTATGCATGAAATAAATGTATAATATTGTTGGTGAAAGAAAGACTATAATGAAGAAGCATAATTTGATTTAAGGTTCTGAAGTATTTTGGAAAGAAAATCGTTATTGTGTAAGATATTTGGAAATTGAACAGCAATTTGCCAAATTCTTTCTTTCAAATCAATTTTTAAAAATTACATAATTCTTGTAAACAAGGCAACCACAACTTAAAAATCTAAGGATATGCACTATTTATAACTAGAATCCTCTTTTTTGATGTTATTAATTGGATAAAAATCAAAGCTCTATTTTTCACCACAGATCAGCAATAGAATCAAATATTGACGAATACAAATTTGTAAAATTAAATATAATTGGAATTAGAGATTAATTTTATCCTACTGGTTAACAAAAAGCCATTTTGAGATTTTTTTTTAAGTAAAAGAAAAATGGTGGCTCTGTTCATTTGCTTCACTATATTACAATTTCAACTATCAGTAGGTATTTTTACAAATAAAACTGTATTTATTCTAAAATTAAATCTCTTTAAATTAAATTTTTTTAGTAAAACAATTTTGAAGTACTTTCGTCTAGGGTGTTGGCACATATTTTTTATTCTAGAACTTTATAGGATGAAAGAGGAAGATGTCAAGTTAAATACAGACTCTGTCTAAAATAAAATAATGAGAAAACACATTGACATTCCCTCACTATCTAATGTAGGTCTTTGTATATATCATTGTTTCTTTAGGTTAATTGCTGCTCTTTGGACCTTCTGGTGAGAAATTATCTATAATAAACAGGCTAGTGACATAGCTCAGTGACAGAATAGTTGCTCAGCATGCATGTGTAAAGTCTTGGGTTCCGATACAAGACAAATAAATAGATAGATGGTTATACTCACGAAGGGTTGTTAACGACTGTCTTCAGTGCATTAAGCAGATCTTCACTTGTCATTGTATGAAAGTCAACTGTAACAGCTGCTCCTTTGGCCACCATGTGAGCAACATTATCATGTTGTTCCGCAAATAAAGGGATGCCAACCATGGGGATCCCATGATGGATCGCCTCATAAATGCCGTTGGCTCCACCATGAGTTACAAAAGCTTTAGTTTTTGGATGACCTAGGATCCGAAGAACAACAGAAAACATATTAAATGCAACTCTTAGATACAAGTATAAATCTAATAATAAAGTGATCAAAGGGGCAGGGCATTTTTTAACATAAAAATTAAATTGAATTCCTTAAATTCCTTTAATATCTCAGAGCAAAAATCATCCAAGTACACGGTAGTGTAACGGAGAGAGCTGCAGCTACTGTTTTCTTTTAAATGTGATGCTAGGGTTTACAGAAGAATTAGTTGAGAGATTAATGACAGGTGTGGCATGAAATGACACTAGAACGATGGGAAGTGGTTTTCAGTTGAACACACAGAGCACATAACGGATGGAAGAAAATGAATGTCTAAGGATGCCATGTGTGTTATAACTTACCGACTTAAAGAGTTCATATGTTCTTAGTACCACCTATCTCTTGCTTCTTCCTTCCATTACCCTCTTCCCAGGGTAAGAAATGGAACCCAAGGTGCTTGAGGAATCAATAGGGAGACATTGTTGTGTAGGCTTGCTTATTAGTACATATGTACTCATGTGTGCGCATGTGTGTGTGGAGAGGGTAGGGTTGGAAGAAGTTTTGCCGAGTGTGGTGACGCTGGCAGTCTCAGGAACCATAGACTGTTATCAAAATATCCAGTGCCAGGAATGGAAAACTTCACTATCAGTTGTTGGTTTGCGGGGTGGGGAGTCTGTGTCCAGGACTCTTCCCAAACAATATAGACTCTAGCCATTGTCCTTGACTGCTTCCCAGAACTTGAAGATAAGACCTTATTTGTAGTTGGAAGATTTCTGTGTCCTGGACGGCCGGTGGTCAGAACAAATTCTCCCACTCACATTCCCCAAGTAAACACACAGAGGCTTATATTAATAATAACTGCTTGGCCATTAGCTCAGACTTTTTACTGACTAGCTCTTACACTTAAATTAACCCATAATTCTTACCTACGTTTGGCCATGTGGCTTGGCACCTTTTCTTAGTTCTGCCTTGTCATCTTGCTTCCTCTGTGTCTGGCTGGCAACTCCTGACTCTGCTCTTCTTCCCAGAATTCTCCTCTCTGTTTGCCCCACCTATACTTCCTGCCTGGCTACTAGCCAATCAGCATTTTATTTATCAACCAATCAGAGCAACACACATTCACAGTATACAGAATGACATTCCACAGCACCTATTGATGAAGACATTATATACTTCAGACATAGGAACTGGAGGAATTGAGATGCAATTGACTTGGGAACTTCCTCTCTAAGGACTTCCATAGTATTAGAGCATGCTACCTAAGATCTCTAGGGAGAAATGTAATCAATAGTCCTATCAGCTTTCAAATCTATGAATATTAACAATGACTGGCATGGCAAGATATCAATAATGGCAAAATTGTGGCACTTTTATCTTAGGATTAACTAAGGGTTGTCTAATTAGGTTTGAGGTTAGCTCAGTAGTAAGAAATACATGCATGGTATTGTAAACCTAATCCCCTATCCATATCTGGAGAAATCATAGACCCCAAAGGAGAACCTCCTACTGCCATTTTCCAAAACAAGTATAATTTCTAACTACATTCTAAACACTTATCCTTATAACCAAGATAAGTGTAGCTCTCACACCTCATCCAAATGCTTCCATTGCAGCAAGTGGACAATACCGCAGAGATCCATAGCTGCTCAAAATGAAGAGACTAAATGAACATTGGATGCCCAAGATCAATCAGTATACTTACAGCAGCTAAACTTCTAAGTCAAAGGCTGTGGAAACATTTTGGAAAAGGTGTGAGAAGAGTATAAGAGCCAGAGGACCAGGATACCTGGTGGAAGGAAGTATTTTGGAGATAATATAGGGATGTTGCATCCATTAAATCTTGACAATGTGGTTGCCTAAATAAGACCTGCACAATGACAGTACCAGCAGACCTGCCAACATAGATGGGGGAAATTTCACAGAGTCCCATTCCTAGAGGAAAAGATATGGGCAATCAATGGCTGCCATGATAGAAGAGCCAGGTTTCTCCAGTATGAACCCCCTGATATATTATCCAATACTCCATTGTCTGCCCTAAACACGCGTATGTAACAAGGAACAATAAATGGACTCAGTGGGATGGTGAGATGGCAGGGGGCAAAGCAGGAGTTGAAGGAGGGAGAGAGAAGGCTGAAAATGATGTGAATATAGTACTTATGTACGATTTTCTCAAAAATGAAATATTTCACAAAAGATCAATAATAACTAATACATTTACTAAGCCTGATACAAGGCTTTTTAAGGCATCCAGGACAACCATGTAGTCAGAGTGTTATATTGTTTCATGATAAACATTGTGAATTTTTTCTGATGGAAAATATTGTCATTGATAATTAAAAAGGACTGTTGTTTCTTAGTGGTTTTTTGAAAAATTCCTATTTTAGAAAAGGGGACAGTTATAAAATTGAATCCAAGGTATGTACAAAACGCTCTCTGTAAGAGGCAGTTGCTTTTACAATGCACACATTGTTTCTGGAATAGAAAAATACAATATCAGCTCATATTTCATTTTCTTTCAAGTTAAAAATCAATATTTTAAAATTGGTTTTATTTTTGTGTTTTCTAAAAAGAATCAGTTGCTTCCTATTGCACTATAGTCTGTGACTCATGTTTTCAGTATTTGTTTCCCAGAGTCTTACCTAAAAGATCATTCTGAGGCATCCACTTGAATACCCTAGTATTGGGTCCTAAGGTGTCTGGTTTCTTGCCCTCAAATCTCCAAAGAACCTGTTAGAGGTTGGACAATAATTTATACCAGGATTCAAAACTTAAAACATAGTATTTATACAGTTAGATGGTGCTTAGCTAAATACCGTTCACAGCCCAGGTGTTGGAAACCAGGAAAAGAGACTTTAGACAATAAGAACTATCAAAAAAGTGAGACAGAGTATGACAACATCGATTGTGTTTCTCTTTATACTTAGTTAGTTGGATGTCATCATGATTTTTCCATGTGCAGTTACATACATACATGAGAGAGTTAATAAAATGTGAATGTATTTAAGGAAACTTTATGTGATCATAATTCAGGTACAAGGAAGAATGATTAAACTTTATGTGTATTTGCTATACACTTCTAATTTTCCATTTTTAATTTCATGCCAGTTTAAAATAACCCCAGATTTTACTTATAGTCATCTGTCCTGTATTATTTTAATAGAATTTGGCATTTTTAGTTACTAATTATTTATTTTTTGAAATTATTCCATATTCACTATTTTCTCTATTTAGGAGATTTTTTGAAAGGGTGTCATCATGGAGAATCAGAGAATGAGTCATCTGTTCATCCCACCCTGACAATGATCTCACAGGGTGTAAATGTTTAAATTGTCCACTAACTGCCAGTGATGTGGTTGCTGGCAGAGCATTTCCACAGGATATAAAGGTCCACATGCTTGATTGCACCCTTCTGCATGTTGAGGAGGTGCTGTCTCTACCATGAAAATAGCAACCACAGAGAGTGACTTTGACATTTTTTTAACAAACAAAAATAAAAT
Organism: Peromyscus nudipes; assembly: GCA_902168325.1. Taxonomy (NCBI): domain Eukaryota; kingdom Metazoa; phylum Chordata; class Mammalia; order Rodentia; family Cricetidae; genus Peromyscus; species Peromyscus nudipes. The sequence continues at coordinate 33,964 of CABHPH010136030.1, read as the reverse complement.
CTAATATTCCTCATCTTTCGGTGAGAAATCGGTTTTACTTAGGAGTCATAAGAAGCATAGAGCATCTCATCACATGAGTCACATTCCTGTCACTGAGACTGGGTATTCCTTTCATATAGAAAAGGAAGCTGGCTTGCTGCTCACAAGTGATAGTAGCTGTAGAAACAAGAACAAAATCCTAATGGTGCTACATTGGTTCCATATGATAGATTGCGCAACACTTCGAGGTTAATATGATTTTTGAAATCCCAAGCAGTTCTAAAGCCAGACCACACAAATGGTGCTAATTTTAGAAATCCCAAACTACTCTCATAAATTGGAGCTCCACCTACATGTTTAATATCTGTTTGCTGCAAGATATTTAAACTTAACTTCAGGATCTCAAGGAAGACCAGCACAAGTGATGCAGGGAGACTTCATGTGATAGAAAGCTAAAGTCTAGTTCTTAAGTACTCCCATAGTTCTATGGATGATGTTTGATTATGTATAGTTCACCATAAGGACAGGAAACACTCCACCCTCTCTTTTACATCTTCCTGTTATCTTCCTGTTTTGGGTTTTTGCAGGTCCTAGAAGGGCCAATTCTTCCGTTTTTCCTCAATGAACATGGTACAAAAGGACTGAGGTGCTAGCCTTCTCTCTTTCTCTGAAAAGTCTTCTGAATGGTAACTAAGCAATCCTAGTCCAGAATTCTCATAAAGAGGGAAGGGTTCCCTGGGAAATCTAGATGCTACTAGAAGTCTACTATATGCTATACCACAGACTTTTTTTTTCAATATCTGCTAATAATGCTATTAAATAAAACTTCATTTTCCCCTGAATGTTTAGATTTGAACAGGGCTCAAGAAAAAGGAGTAAGTGACTATTGAGAATTTAGAGAATTTAGGGTTTTTTTTTGTTTTTTGTTTTTTTTTTGTTTTTTTTTTCCTTCAGTATCATCAGAATAGAAAAGTTTAGACTGTGCTCACTCACCATGCTTCTCTGTGATCATGATGTTTCTGTCAATGTTATTGTCAATCAAAAACACATTCTGTAGAATCTGCTATATTTAATCTTTATTTTTCAACTGGCTTTATTTTAAGGCAAATCATAGTACTTAATTTTTCATAAAGGATCCTTCCCATGTCAGACCTTTCCAGAAGTTAATAAACTCAGTAGATAATTGCCTGCCATGAGGGCACCATCTTACCTTTTGTGGAATCTGTGCCAGGGCTGATGCAATTGTGTTGGCCCGTTCTTGTGTTATGTTTCTGATCATCGACCCCAGAGAAAATACCACCACGCCATGTTCCCCAGAGCTCTGTGCAAACTCTTCCATTTCCTGTGGACACAGAAATTGTTTTACTACCGGAAATCAGCAGCAGGTGAAATGCTATTGAAATTGCCATTAAACTAGGAGAAAAGTGAAGGATTAAGCATTACAGAACTGACAAGTACTACTGGCCAAACACAGATGAGATAGTCACTGCTGTCTTATTCATTCATGGGAAGCAGCACTATGTATATTCCCATCTTTGAGCAACAAGTATTCCAAGTATTACGTTCCAAAAAAATTAAAATTGCAATATGTCCATCATATGAGGTGATCAGACAGTTGTAGCCCTCATTTACGTTTCTTTCTTAACCTATAGAAAATGTGATTTTTTTCCTTTTTTTTCATTTCCTGTGACCAGTGGTGATTTAATGTAAATAAGGACAGTGATATAAAACAACTTATTGCTGTGACATATATCTACATAAGTTACTTAATATAAACCTTGCACCCTTGTTGATTTAGGGTATTAAAGGATTCTGGTAAAAAATTAAAATTGTAATATTTACATATGCAATCTGTATAGTAATTTTTTGAAGTTGTGTTTGAAGAAGGTATTTTTATTGTTTATAAAATTATGATACATATTGATTATACACAAATTAATTTTACTTTGTATAGTTCAGATACATATACTATTCATGTATAAATATTGCAAAGACACTTGATACAATTTATAAACTTCTGATTTCTTTTTTTTTAAGGAAAGACGTCACAAAAGCATTTGATAAGTGACGGAAAAGCAGGAGGTCATTGTGGAAGCAAAAAATATGAATTTTAACATTTATGTTTACTTAGTGTGCGTGCGTGCGTGTGTGTGTGTGTGTTCATGTGTGTGTGTGTAGTGTGTGTGCGTGCGTGTGTGTGTGTGTGTGTGTGTGTGTGTGTGTGTAACAGTAACCATGAGATGGGCAGAAGACAAAAAAATAATCTTCAGAAGTTTTCCCTTTTCACCCTTTATGCTTATTTCCATGGATGAAACTCAAGTTATCAGGTTTTCAGTCTAGTCTTTTGCCTGCTGAGCCGTATTTTCAGACTAAATACAGAAATTTTAACACAGAATAAGACAAAGTTTACAATATTTAACTCAGGTTAAAATCTTGTTTGTGAAACATAGTAACAATTGTTGTTATAACCAGTTATGATCATTGCATTGTTGCACATTGTTTTTCTTGTCATCTTTCCCTTGTTCTAATACTAATAACACTGCCCATTTCTCTTAACGGAAATTGAGGAATCTTTCAACTACAGGCTAAAATATGCAAAACCTACACATGTATGGAATCATCCTTTGATCGTGGAAAACTACTGTGTATAGTCTAGATTATTAACATTCAAAACCATTGTTGGGTGTTAACCACTTAAAACTACTTCAATGGTCAGCGAGATGGCTCAGTTGGGAGGATACTTGTTACTAAGTCTGATGACCTGAATTTGATCCTGTAATCCACATGCTAGAAAAAACAAAAACAAAAACAAAAAAACCCAAAAAAAAACCAAAAAAAACCCCCAAAAACCAGACTCCTGGAATTTGCCTCTAACATTTGTACATATGCCATGATGTCCCTTTCCCACATGCAGACACAGTAGTATATATGCACACACATACATCACACAAATTAAAAATAAGTGAAAAATACTTTAATGTTATGTGGCTGCTAGTGACATAAAAATGCAAGAATTCTTTGGCTATCATATTACATGTCAGTAAAGAAAGCTTACTCTCTATAACTGTCTTACAACTGTTGTGGTGATATATTGTATCCCCCAATATATTGTGCACCCTAATAAAGCTTATCTTAGGATCAGAGGAAAAAGCCAGCCACTATATTAAACATGGAAGTCAGGCAATGGTAGCACACACCTTTAATCTTAGCATTTGGGAAGCAGATATCCATCTGAATCTCTGTGAGTTCAAGGCCACACTGGGGAACAGAGCCAGGCATGGTGACACATACCTTTAATCCCAGCACTAACCATAGAGGTCTGGAGGTCTGTACAGACAGGCAGAAAGTGATGCAGCTGGGTGGAGAGAGGAAATGAGGTGGCAGAACAGAAAGGCATATAGGAGTGAGTATATAGGATGTAGGTCTCTTTGGAGGCTGAGGGCTGGTAAGGTAAGGTTGGCTGTGGCTTGTTCTATTCCTCTGATCTCTCGGTTTTAACCCCAATATCTGTCTCCAGGTTTTTTATTTATAAGACCATTTAGCAATTTGTCTTACAAACTGTGATGTTCATTTCATATCAGATATTATGTCAGAATGATTGGGTAATTTACATCTAGTTACTGTTTTCATAAGCCGGTGGTAAGAATAATTAGGTGTTCATGTGCAGTATATATTTTTTTTCTGTGGTTATTCTGGCAAGGAGCTGTGATGCCAGGACCCTGTTCCTCAATGAAGTTTTAGTGGTCTCCTGTAATCTGGCATAAGACAGAAAAACAACATTAGTCTTCCCAAGGAATGAGCCTCAAACTCGTTATCCAATACCAAGAGATCTGCCCCTTAAAATGTGTGCATATGACTCAAACACTGTATTATGTGTTTCTCTCTCTCTCTCTCTCTCTCTCTCTCTCATAACAAAGAAAATCAAACAAACAAAAACTCTCTGTGTCAATAGAGTAAACTATCCCTTTTATACCCTAAGCTACAAAACTGTGAGATCTCAAGTGAGTAGTCATCAATTAGCAGACTGAAAGTAAGGAAATGTTGGGTTTTTTATAAAGTCATGTAGCATGAATCTTAAAAGTTCTTATTAATAAAACAAACCCGGGCCAGGTATTGGGGTGAACACTGGAAGGTCAGAGAGACAGAACAAACCACAACTAACCTCACCTGGCCAACTTCTCAGCTGATCTTGTTTCCTCAGACTGGATGCCCCAAGCCCTCATCCAGAATGGGTCTCAGCTGAACTGCTGCTCAAAAGCCTGAATGCTTAACCAGGCCAAATGTTTCTAGTTTCTGGTCCTCACGCCTTATATACCTTTCTGCTTTCTACCACCACTCCCTGGGATTGAAGGCGTGCTTTCTGCGATTAAAGGCATGGGTCACCACGCCTGGCTGTTTCCCATGTGGCCTTGAACTCACAGAGATCCAGAGGGATTTCTGTCTCTGGAATGCTAGGATTAAAGGCGTGTGCTACTACTGCCTAACCTCTGTTTAATATTGTGGCTGTTCTGTCTCTGACCCCAGATAAGTTTATTAAGGTACACAATATTTTGGAACACAATACCACCACAGTCATTGAAGCCAAAAATTCATGATATTGAGGAATAGTCTTCTGCTTATGCTAAGATACTGTTGAAGAATCTTGACAAGGTACATTTTTGGTTTATACTTTTTTCATCCTGTTTCCAAAATTTATACATTTACTTTCATAAGTATGTATGGTATATATCTTTTAGGACACTGCCTGAGAATGTATTAAAATTCTCATTATTTTTGAGCAAGGTGAATATAAAGTTTCTTCAAATGTTTAATTTTAATGGTTTAATTACTAGTTTTAGTAAATCATTATGGTTTGAACGCAAATGTTTCCCTTCATGCTCACTGTTAAATCCTTTGGCTGCTGGTCATTGCACTTTTTGGGAAGTTTTGGAAACTTTAAGAAGGGAAGCCTACTTGACTCCTTCAGGTAATTGTTTTCTTGTGTTGGGGGCAGTCCAACTAATGCTCTACTTCCTTCATGGTATGGACAGTTCCTTCCATCCACTTCTCCCCCCAGTAGGGTCCTGCCTTAATCTAGGACCAGCACCAACAAAGCCAAGTCCTGAAACTTCTGAGTCCATGACCAATATAAATCACTTGGTACTGTGGCTTGTTCTGTCAGGAATGTTGTCTCAGTCTAACAACAGCAACCAATATGCTGGTGACAGAAATACTCAACATTAACTTGGCATCACCCACTAAGACGCTGAGATACTTAGTTTCTCTGGTTTCAGTCTTCCTCCCAAAGTGCGTTTTGTCTTGGTAATGTTAGACTGAGGTTGGATGCGCTGAGATCTATGAATTTCAACGCTATGCTCACTCTTTTGCTATGTAAACTGTAACAGCAGCCTCCTACTGCTGTGGGGTGTTCTGTATGGCAAATGTGTTGCTAATAAACACTGATTGGCCAGTGGCTAGGCAGGAAGTATAGGCGGGACTGACAGAGAGAATAAAAAGAACAGGAAGGTGGAGGGAGACGCTGCCAGACACTGCCAGTCACCGCCAGGACAAGCAGCATGTAAAGATGCCGGTAAGCCATGAGCCATGTGGCAAGGTATAGATTTATAGAAATGGATTAATTTAAGATATAAGAACAGTTAGCAAGAAGCCTGCCACGGCCATACAGTTTGTAAGCAAATTAAGTCTCTGTGTTTACTTGGTTGGGTCTGAGCGGCTGCGGGACTGGCAGGTGAAAGAGATTTATCCTGACTGTGGGCCAGGCAGGAAAACTCTAGCTACATCCTACAGGTTCTTTATTTCCAGTCTTGCCCCTGTGCAACCAACTCAGGGACCGCAGCTTAGATGCTTTTTTTTTTTTTTTTTTTTTAAATTTTAAAGGAAATCTGATCTTACTTCTCCTCAGTTCACTTCCCTTCTCTGTGCTCTTAATGGCATAATGAACATTTTAACCACTTTCCTATTGTGAACGTTTAAATGATATGTTTATCAAAACCCCCTGCTGTCTGTACCTTCTTGCTAAACCACACATGCAGTCCTAACTGCTTTATCTTCTTATATCATCTTAGCCTTATCCTTTGACCTCTTTTGCATATTAGGGTTGTTTTGTTTTGTTTTTAAATCAACGATTTTAGGATGTGTTTTATTATTTCTATTCAATGGTCTCTTTAGATTACAATCACTTCCTTAAATGTATATCAATCAATTTTTGTTGAGTATAATCTATCTTTCAAAATGGGTTTGGTTTAGGGAGAAACTTCTCTATGTTGTTTCTCTGCATATCGAGAACTTATTGAGATGTATGTTAATCACTTGACAGTTTTTGCATGAATGTGCATTTTAAATTAAGCCTTTTCCCCAAGGTTCTCCTGTTATTCCATAAATGGAAGGAAATTCATGGATTTATGGCTGTTTTAACCTTGAGCATCCATTTGGCAGGATGTTTTTCCCCACTTCTGATTCTTTCTCACTGGAAGAAAAACTAAAAAATGGTGTAGAACCATTTTTACTGAAATGATGTAAAATGAAACAAAGCTAAACTAAAAGAATGTGCTTACCTTAGGCAAGGGTTTGGCAGGTTTGCAGTGGAGTCCTCCAACAAACTCAATGTTTGGTAAAGATGGGCGAGGAAACTCTAAATCCCAGTAGGACCGAATGAGCCACATTTCTGCTTTCTTCATTGTGTCAACCATAGTAGTAGGTCTTCCTAAGTGGAGAAATGAGTTGGAAGAGCAAAATGGTAATGAAAGTATTGCCATGGGAATAAAACCTATATTGTCTGAAAAATGTTGGAATAATTTTACTCAAAGAAACAAAGTATACATTCATGAAACAAATAAATTTACTTTATGGATAATGCAATTTATTTGTGCTTTACATAATATATGTATATTAAAGGTAAACTGAGATGAAATGCTAATGTCACCTCAGTAATTCAGCAATCCTATTCATTATATAATCTATGAAGACCCTAAGTATCTGCGATGCATTTTGTTCTTCTCTAAAGCTTCAGAAAAGCAGATACAAATATAAAGGAGCATTCTAGCTCTAGAGTCAAGCTGTCCCAGCATAACTACGGACACAACTTTTGCAGGAACCATGTTAGTTTCCACAACAAACAAGCTATCCCTTGACTCTTCCTTTCCCAAGAGGGCTATGCCTGGAAGCATTTCCGGCATCTATCTCTAATTTCCGTTTGTATTAGAAATGCCATAATATGTATTTCTTTGTAGAAATATTTACAGATATTGCCTGGAAAGTTTTCCGAAAGCATGAGAATAGATACTTTTGCTCTTGCTTAATCATGGCTTTCTTTCTTAAACTAGGAGATCATGACTGCCAACAATGCCAACCAAATATAGTTAGATTCAAGCTTCAGTAGTTTAGGTCTTTAAAATGGAGGTTTGGACATGACGCTGTAGTGAGATTATATTTCATTTAATCATTTCAGCATGAAAGACATACTTGCACCTAAGAATATCTTTAAGAGCAACGAAAGGTAGGCCCTCACCCTGCTGATGAGAGACACAACTTACCTAAAATTTCACTGAAAAATGGATCCCAATCCTTAGCAGGAAATGACTCATAGAAAAAGTCAAAATAAAGCAAACATATCATATTTTCTACCCTCTCCATGAATGTCATTTGGCCACTTAACCCTGACAAAACAATAGGTACATAGGAGGGAGGAAATATAAGTCCCCCACTGTACTTTTCTATTGCGTAACCATTACCAAAGCGAAGACTGTACACAAAGGGTACTTGGAGTAACTCAGCTATCAGTTCACCACAGGGACCAATAGCATCTGAAAGAACAACATCAAACTTGGATTTCTGTAGTTTTGATATAAGTTGTTTGTTCGAAACTGCTTCTCTACAAAGCTTTAACCACAAATCAGAAAATTGCCCAAACATTATGTTCATCGATGGGTAATATCTCCAACATGTATCTTTTGGCACATCATATACCCACATATTGACCCATTGGGTAAAAAACTTTTCTACTTTATCATTATTGGAAGCTGTAGGAAATGTTTCATATTTAAAACCAGATGGTTTTTTGGGATCAAGAAAGATAGAAGACGAAGGTCTCAGAACAATCACTTCATGACCCCTTTGTACAAGTTCATCCAGTATTATCTTTAAATTCATCCAGTGACTGTATTCCATTGGCCATACCAACACCTTCCCACAGTTCCCATATCTGAAGTAGCAACTCATCTGCAGTAGGAGCAGAACAGACATCCACTTCACAGGCATCCTGGTGAATCAAAGTCCTTCTGTTCACAGTGTGTTTCCTTCTGTCACTACTTGCACTTTTATTTAAGAAGAAATTAGCCCAGAAGTTAATATATAACTTACATTGATTAAAGCTGGTAAATGAATGACCATCAGCATATTGAAGGACAAAACAGAGAAGGCTAATTTTATTTGCTATCTTTTTACATGAGTGTGTTTAATGTCTCTTTTATGATGAAATGTTTTCAATAGGTCAGGAGGTGATGACTGCATGTTCAATCATCTGTGGTACATAGATACTTGAATCGTCTATAAAATGTCTCTCAATAGCACTGAGAGGAGTAATGTGGCTGCTTTCTGAATTATTCTCTAAACAGAATGGAAAGCATATTAATTTACACATCAGATCATTATTTCTTCCATAGAATGAATCAAAAAAATTTGTAATAATGTTCTTAAATGTACTTATGTACATAAAATTCACCAAGTTAAACTGTGTGAGAAATGTTTTATAGTATATTTGCAATAAAGCATAAACTCCTTGACTACAAGTTTGCAAGAATTTCATGGGAAGTAGTAACCTTTTTCAGTCATCACTTTGGCAAAGCCAAAAAACCTGTGAAAGTGAAAAAAGCCATTCTACTAGCACATTCTAGGAAGAGCCAAAGTATAAAAGGATATGTTGAGATTGCATGCCCTGGGTGTAAGGGCCAGAAGCAGTGGATGGCTGGGGCAGAATAACATTCTCTGGACATTACAGAACCATTACACATATGAGTCACAGGCTGTGACTGGATGCACAAAACCCGCACAAGATTAAACCAGCCATAATCCCAGAATGGATGAGGGATACTTGAAGTCTCATGTCTACCTGAGGAATTATTGGTAGGTGATGACTGCTAGGGAGGAAGAGTGAGAAACTCCAGTCTTGAGAGGGGTAATCATGCTCCAGGAGATGACTTTATACCCATCCACATACTGACAGTATGAGTAAGTGAACTCAACTGGGTTTCAAAAATGAACTTCTGAAGATGGGAGTGAAAAACAATGTGGGGTAGGGAAAAAATGGAGGGGGAGCTGGTGTTTGATCAATACTTATTATATACTTGTCTCAAACTGTCAAAAAATAAAACAATGATATTATAAAAGGAAACTGAGCACAAGGCATCTACAGTTTTGGTTCAGAAAGCAACTCTGAACCACAGGGAACTTAACCTGGCATGGAGAAAGGAAGCAGGAGACTCTTAGTAGCTTCTTGTCATGATCTGGATGGAAGAAGACCTTGTTTCTCAGAACCTTTGCAGATGGTTTGGTGAGCTTCACAGTTAGCACACAATTGTGTATTACCACAGTAAAATAACCCAGTACATATTTTCCCCTCTATCACCAGATCCTCCTGCATAAATCATCTTGAGATGTGTTGTAAGTTATCTGGCCAACTTGCCCATGATCCCTGTGTCTTACGTCACCCTGCTCTGTAATCCTATTACCTAGCCTGTGTACATTCACAAACTGAGAAGCATATGGGAAACCTATTCTATATGTTTCACTCAGTAGAATCTCTTGTAAAATAACGTAATAAATATGCTCATTCTTCTGTTACCATTATAGCATCCACCAGAGCATGTTTCTACATACTTGCCTCTACAAAATAGCTTGGCTGAATGACTCAATGGATTGATTCAGAGAAGTCCCTATGACCCCACCACAACAGCTAAATAGAACACCCTATTTGCTCTATCAAGGCTCTCAAAAGCCAATTACCTGGTTTGACTTATTCATGTATACCTCTAACATGCTTTAATAACTGATTAGCTTTTTCTCAGAATCTCAGTGTCTCATAAAGACACTGGTAAGTATTGAATAAATGCATCTACCATTCACTCCAGGAAACAGCATATCTGGTATTCCTGAGAATGTCAACTCCCACAAGTACATCTATGCAGTCATTGGATGCTGATTCATGTTCTACTCCAGGCCCTTGATGTGGTCCAGCAATCCCTTAAGATTTCAGATTGATATCCTATCTACTATATTAAATCCATGAATGAACATATCTGGACTCAACATGGTGACCCCATCCTATATAACCTGTAGAAAATGCAGAGCTGATCATGTCATGCTAAGACTAGTAGTTATCCAGCTTGCTAGAAAAGTTGAAAGGTAAATTATGATAAAAGTGCACAACCCATTCAGCCTAGGACAGAGAAACATACACCAATATCATTGTTTACTACAGCTGAAGATGCTGTAAAGACACTGTACTAAAACACTCCCCTAGAATGATAGTCATGTAGTGACCTGAACACAGTAAAAGGTATCATTGAGAAGTTTTAATTATTTAAAAATAAGATCCACACATTAGTTATTTTTGTCATCATTAGGTGAGTGCCTGGCAAAAAAGCAAGTTATAGGAGGAATGGTTTATGTTGGCTTTATTTTAAGCAATTGGTGTCCATCATGTTGTTGAATCTGTAAGAATGTTCATGGTGATGAGAGCCTTAACAGTTATTCCTTGTATGCTGTAGAACTAAAAAGTTAATATTCTTTGGAAATGCCTGCACATAAATACCCAAGAATTATGTCATAACGCCCTAGGCATTTCTTAATCAAGTGAAGTTAGTAACTGAAACTAACCGCTATGCCATCCTACACATAAAATAAATACAGTTGACTTGCTCTGTGGGCAAATCACAACACAGTGACACAAAATTTATGAAACAATACGATAACATATGATTCTAAAGGAGAAGCACACCTATAAGAAACTGAAATAGACATATTTCCTTATAAATCTTATAGTAAATTAGAAATAAGAAATTGAGTTAAACAAAAAGGCAAATAAAGTCAACAAAAGCAATATTGGGATTGAACTATTATCAAAACCCAACTGACCCAACTAACATTGATAGAAGGTTTTACACAATAGTTGTGGGATGTATATTCTACCATCAGAACATGGCACATTCTTAGGATCTATTAGTCATAAATTAGGCTCACAAAATGATCCTCAGTATGTTCTGAAAACCTAAAATTCTATCTTTCACTATTCATTCTTTTACAATTTCAACAAAACGACCACTCTCACTTTATTTTTGAAGTACCCTGGTGGTTTGACAGCCAGAAGAAAGATGATAGGCGAAATCAGTACCTTGTAAGGTTGTAAGTGTTACATGTGGCCTCAGCAGTTCCCACACAGGCTGTATTGTTTGTCAAGCAAACAACAGAAGTTTGGAATTCAGATCTTCTGAATTCTAACCTCTGTTGCATCTGAATTCTAACCTTCCACGATTTCAAGGTCTCTCAGCACATTTTCTTTCCTTTGGTGGCAACTCAGGCTATAAATCTCTCTCTATATAAAATTCATTGTCCTTCCTCACCTCCTCTAGTATTGTATAGTGTGTGGGTACATGTGTGACATCAGGCTGCTACGTACTCTTCAGAGGACTACCTTAAACAGACCATTCTTTAGTAATCAGTGTAAGTAACTCAAACTGCATGTTAAAGAGACCTGGGTGCTTCCTTCCTTTCTTCCTTCCTTCCTTCCTTCCTTCCTTCCTTCCTTCCTTCCTTCCTTCCTTCCTTCCTTCCTTCCTTCGTTTCTTCCCTCCTTCCTTCCTTCCTTTTTTCCTTCCTTCCTTCCTTTCTTCCTTCCTTCCTTCCTTCCTTCCTTCTTCCCTACTTCCTTCCTTTCTCCTTTCAATCTTGATTTCTATGTCTTTGTCTATATTTGCTTCCTGTGCTGCTCTAGTAGTTGGAGCGATCCATGGGTGAGAGTACTATAGCACCAACAGAGGATGACTTCTTATTGTACATGTCACACACTCCCTAAAAATGACAGTATCTTTTAGATACACTTCTATTTCTATTCTTCTATGTGCCAAATCTTGATGTACATTGGATTTGAATCTCTGACCACTGCAGACCTATTATAGTAAAAACTGTTTTGATTGTCACAAATTGGTGTCTGAAAAACATTTAACACTGTCTGAGAGACAAAAGTCCTCTAAGGACGACAGAGAAACAACTACCCCTACAAAATAATAATGGCAGGAATGTCTGTGTTCCTTGGGACTACTACATTCTTTGTGTTCACCAAAATTGATGAGTTCAAATGAATAAGTAGATTTTAGAGTTCAGATTTCATGTTTGAATTTAAAAGTACATCAGAAGTGAATCATTCTTCAAATTTCTTCCACCAAGCAACATATTCCATTATTTTTGAATTTAGTGTTACTCAAGTTCTCAGAACATAGATAGAACACAATCAGATTCTTCACTAGAATACAGCATAAATGGCCCTAACACAGACCCTGACAAAATCCTCATTATCTGCTGAAACCTCATGGACCCAGCTTATACTTTTTTTTTTTTTTGGTTTTTCAAGACAGGGTTTCTCTGTGTAGCTTTGCGCCTTTCCTGGAACTCACTTGGTAGCCCAGGCTGGCCTCGAACTCACAGAGATCCGCCTGGCTCTGCCTCCTGAGTGCTGGGATTAAAGGCGTGCGCCACCACCGCCCGGCCCCAGCTTATACTTTCTACACCTTGCTTTTTCATTTTCTGGTCTTCTAGGCTCCAATCCAAATGCCTCACACAATTTGCTTACAGAATTCTAGATTCTTGCATTCTCACATGTCCATTTTTTCCACATTTCTTTGAAAAAGTCATTAGACAATGATTTGTGAACCCTATAGCCAGGCTATCATGGAAATGAGCCCATTTATCATCACTACTTTTCTGTATTTGTTACCATTCTCATTATCATAACTAAACAACATACAGAAACTCAGAAGAGGAAGGGTTTGTTTATGCTTTTATTTTTAGGGTTGTACAAGACAGGAACAGTCACATCTATTACATCTGGAGTGTGAGGCATTTATCTCATATTTGAGTGAATCAGGAAGAAACTGGACATGAAACAGAACCATAATATAGGTTATAAAGCACCCCCCTCTGTCCCATGACCCATTTCCTAGAACCAGGCTCCATCTCCTCAGTGTTTCCCCACATCACAAAATAAGTCTAAAAATGGAGGATCAAATATTCAAAGATATACATCTATGGAATATTCAAGTCATAACATATCTTATGACTTTCTAAATAGGGGACTAAGAAAATAGAATCTACATTTTCACTTATTCCAAGATAAAATATGAATAGCATGCTTTTTGCTTGTTTTAAATTGGGAAGCAAGAGTATCATTCCTACATAATTGTAGATATAGAAGCTTGCTTCCCTGTAACCTCTGTGGAAGTTTGAATGTATTGGCTCACATAAGTCCAGGGAGTGGCACTATTAGGAGGTATGGCCGTGTGGGAGAAAGTATGTCACTGTCAGGGTAGGCTTTGAAGTTTCCTTTGCTCAAGCTTCACTCAGTGTGACACTCAGACCTCTTCCTGTTGTCTGTAAAATGTAGAACTCTCAGCTACTTCTCCAGCACCATGTCTGCCTGCATGCCACCATGTCCCACCATGATGATGATGGACTGAACCACTGACCTGTAAGTGAGCAATCCCAAATAAGTGTTTTCGTTTATAGTTGTGGTGTCTCTTCATAGCAATAGAAACCCTAACTAAGACAGACTTTGAACCCCTTTTTTAGGATGTACTAGTTATCACATTGAAGATTTGACTTGGAAAATCCACTCCGCAGTGTATTCTACTCAGGTTCCTTTTCCATATCACCATCTTGGGACTCTACATGGTAGGGTTCCTGTGAAGTAGTTGGGTAACTGCATTGACAACTTACTTTATTCAGCCTTATAAACAAGCCAATGTTCTCTGCCACCTCTATATTGCCATAGGAAGTACCACTTCATGCCACAAATGGCTCAAACTCTAAAGTCTTCATGGAAAACAATGTGTCTTCTCATCCAACTGTTGCCCACGTATCAATTTTACATTTTTGCTCATTTATCTGAAACAATATGATAACCTCAACCACAGGAAAATTGTTAGGAAGCCTGGCTTGAGGGTATTTTTCCTGAGAGGCTGTGGGATGTTCTGTATGACAAATATAACTGTAATTCTTGCTCGATAATTGTTTTGTTATATGTAATTTTACTATGTTAAAGTTAAAACCTTCCTTTTTGAAAAATAAGAAAAGGGGAAGTGCTGTGGGATGTTCTGTATGACAAATATGTTAATAAATAAAGCACTGATTGGCCGGTAGCCAGACAGGAAGTATAGGCGGGACTAACAGAGAAAAAGATCGAGGGAACAGGAAAGTGGAAGAAAGAGACTGCCAGCCACCGCCAGGACAAGCAGCATGTAAAGACATCGGTAAGCCACGAGCCACGTGGCAAGGTATAGAGTCATAGAAATGGGTTAGTTTAAGACATAAGAACAGTTAGCAAGAAGTCTGCCACAGCCATACAGCTTATAAGTAATATAAGCGTCTGAGTGATTATTTTATACGTGGGTTGTGGAACTGCAGGGCTTGGTGGGACCTGGAGAAAAGCTCTCTAGCAACACTAAGGGGCAGAAAAGTAATCCCATCCACCCATTACTTAGTCTAGGTAGTTATATCAAAGGTTAGTCTGAATGGTTTTACCTTTGTCGAAACTCTTACGAAGCACTCAGGTAGCCTTACTCATTCTTATATGGACCCCAAAAGAGGTTGAACAGTTCATTCTCAGAAACACTGCCTAATAACATGAGAAGAAAAAAGGTAGCGTTTTCATAAATTCATATCCCCCAGGAAGCAGCCGGACTACTACTCAGTGATAAGAATGGATCCACCTTGAAATAACTGTTACAGCCCTTGGATACCCTGGGCCCAAAGGTGTGGCTTGACGTCTGGTGCAATAAACCATCACCCTATCTTACTAGCTGACAGGATACAAGTCACAGCAAATGTTATCAGTACAAAACTCTAACCAACAGTTAATCAGACAGATAATGACAAGTGTTTACAACCAAGCTAACATGGTATAATTTGCATTACAATGTTTATTTATTTTCAATCTTATCTTAGTTGTGAAATTTGTAAGAGGAAATGCCAGAAAATTTTTGCTTTGGTAAGCCCATTTTTTCACTGCTCCTTCTTTTGAGTAATGAAGATATATGGATGCTGTTTGAAATTTCCTTCCTTCCCTTTGAAGAAGGAAGAATTGGCCACTTTCCACTCTGGAAGGATTTGGTTCTTTTGGAATGCTTCTATCCTGAAATGACCTAGGTAATCTAATAGGTACCCTAAAATGTGACTAGTTGTTACAGAAACATTTCCAGAGTTGCTAATAACTGTCCTTCACTAGAAAAGCTATGTGCAAGCTGACATTACGATTTACAACCTCCTTAGCCTAGGCTACTGAAATAACCCTATTGTTATTGCACAGGAGTGAAGCCACTCTTTTGGACCCAAGGTACCTCCTGTCAGTGTCCAAGGTCTGTAACATTTACTTCAAAGTGGACACATTTTCACAATGGCACAGCTCTTCTTTTCACATGAGGAGGAGATAATATTTAAAAAAAAGATGTTGCTTTCTCCCTTTTTCAAAAAAATATAGTTAATGCCATTACACTAAAAACACTGCTTGTATATGAGATAAAGAAGAAAAAAGTAGCCAAAATATTTAAAATTTGGGGTAATGGATTAAGCATTGAGGAGTTGGCTACATAGTCTTAGAAAATAAGACACAGGTTTGTGCTTCTTATTCATTCTCATTATAAAGCTATTGCAATAAAAATACTGGCACTTTAGGGAGAGTTAAAGGTTGCAGAAACAAAAACAAACACAATCACCCGGAATACATATGTAAATATTTTATACATTAAAATGTACATATTTATATATGTATATATTGTATAAATTAAAAATCATGTCCTCCAAATAAATGGAGAAATTATATTCAGTAAAGAGAATGGGAAAGTGCAACTAAAATTGAAAAATATAATGTGTCGATGTTGTCAGAGTAAGAAAGGATAGTGTTTAATGAGAGAAAATACTCGCCAGCGAGAGCAGTTAATGGGAGAGTAGCACCGAATGGGATATGCTGCTTTAATGCTGTGTAAGCTGGTAGAAGCATATGGCTTCTCCAGTGGTACTTATGCAAATAACATATTGCGTTAATTCCACTCACCAAACCTTTACAGATAGGAAAATAGGTATATACCCATACTGGTTCTGAATATGACTTTTATAATTGTAAAATGAATTTGGAGCTCTTTGGCGAAAAAGACAATTATTAACTTTGGGAAATAAAGATCCAATAAAAAAAATTTACCTAAGACAGTCAAGTAGGTAAGATGTCACCACCCTGAGCTCTGAAAACCAGCCACAGGATAAAGGGCCTGTCAAATATCTTATAGAGCTGGGTAATAAAAATGCTTGGGAGCCACATCTAATCAGGATTTTATGTTATTACTAGCAGGTCACTGTGGCATTTCTTGGATTAACTGGTCTTTGGGATTAGATGAGACAAACAGAGCATTATGTAGAAGACAGAGTTGACTGCTAAATAAACTCTAGTACTCTGAAGGCCCATAGTGGGCAATTACCAAAGGGATAATTGTTCTTACATTTTAAACAGGTTTTATGCTATTTCGTCAAGTCCCTGTTATGATTGTTCTGTTTCCACCAAGAGTCCACAGATACAACTCACACCCACTTCTTTTGACCAGTAAGTCTTGCAATTGATCAGGTAAACAAGAATTAGAGGAAGAGAGACTAAAGGGAATTTGTGACAATAGATATGCTTTATTGACCAGGAGAAAAAAGACTTCCATAGATGAACCTCTGTCAGTCTCATCTTCCTCTTCTTCCCCCCTGATCATTTGCCATCCTTTCAGTTGGCATTATAAGTTTTAATGAGGGATAATTGTGAGATAAAACTTTCCATCTTTTAGGGAAGCTCCTTAAGATCCAGAATGTCTTGAGAAGTGAAATAGTCCATCCTGCAGAAAGCTCTTTAACACTCAGGATGTTCTGAAGGATACTGAGACCTCCTTTCCTTGAGTGTGGGAAGTAAACAACTCAAAAACCTTCAGGAACTCCCTGAAACTGATCAGATTCATTTGACCCTCACTAAATGTCTATAAGTAGTAAGAACTGCTAAGATATACTCTTTTACAAGATGAATAACCTGGAAGAGGAAGGGACTATTCAAGCTGTCTGAAAGAGTTTCAGAACAACTGAGCTGCTTTGAAAAGACATTCTTCAATCTGTCAAATTGTGCAGTGAGCTCTAGTTTTCAAGATTCCACGAGTCTGATAATATGGACTCTATCTTGTAATCAAAACAGAACAACACTGAATTGTTTCACTGTGGTAAAATTTGCTGCCCACAATTTTAAAACACTTACATGAGACATAAAAATATATGAATACATTAACATACTCATATGGACCTATTAGAAATAGTCACAAAAGACTGACTGTTCAAAGGATTGTATCTAATATCAATCATGTGGTAATAAAGAGTCATAGGATGAGAACAGAATACATAAAAAGATATAAAATATTAGTTGATAAGTTTCATTTAAGAGTGGCAAATAAACTACTCCAATGTTTAAAACAAGGAATTATTTTAAATTTTATTAGTATTCAGAGACATGCTCAAGCTAATCAAAAACATGCCCTACAGTAATTGAGAAAATAATAGAGGTATTTAAATTATCATTCAAGAAAATTATCTCAGGTTTGGACTAGCAAGCTCTATTCAAACTGATAATGGCCCTCCTCTTCCTCTGCTTCTTCTCCCTCCTTTCCTCCTCTTCTTTGTTCTCTTGTCCCATGTAGACCATCCAAGCTAGCCACAAGCTAACCTCATAAACACTGAAGACATCTCTCTTCACTTGGTGAAACTGAATCATCTTACTGAAGACTCTACTGTGCTCCGATGTCTTTCTGTTTGCCAATGTTAATAAAGCATTTGCCTGAAGGGTGATTCAACTTTGAACCTTCTCTTGAACCCATCTTTTTCAGTTCCTCTAGCTACATAGACATCTCAACTTCAAAATTATGATTTTCCTGCTTATACCAACTATGTGCTGGACTAATTGAATCGGACACTACTTTCAACTTCATCTTTTGCTTCTAAAGCCACAAAAAAGGTGAATAAAATATTACCAATAACTTGGAATATGCATGTGGAGTAGAAACCATAATCCATGTGAAAAGTGGGAAAGATGAGCTTTGTCTTAAAAAGGAATCTCTAATTGTTGTGTGATATTGTGTTTGTGTTCTGACAAATAAAGCTTGCTTGGAGTCAGGGGACAGAGCTAGCCACTAGTTAACCATACAGGTTTAGAGGACTGTGAAGAGAGGGACAGGAAGTGGTAAGGCAGGGCTGAGAAAAGATCTCGGCACTTTTGGTCAGAGGAACTGGAAAGGTTGGAAGTAACTGTGGCTTCTCCCCATCTCCTCTGATTCTTCCAAACCAAAATGGCTGAGATCCTCTCTCAGCCCCACCTTACCACTTCCTGTCTCCTTTCTTTACAGTCCTCCAAACCTCTATGATCAGCTAATAGATAGCTCTGCCCTCTGACTACAAGCTTTATTTGTCAGAACACAATCAAAATATCACATAACATTTAATATTGGTGTGAGATCTATTTAAAGTCAGATAAAGTTTAAATTGTTTCTCTGCTCCAAAGTAGAGTGACACACTTAAATGGACAATGTGAGAGAACATGGCCCCTTCAAGACCTAAACAAAGAAGATTCAAAACAGGGTAGGAATCTGCACTATTCCCCTTCTTGCCCAGATCCAAAAACAACCTGACTATGTTTGTCTTAGAGACCACACTGTAAACATTCTCAATGCCCTACCCAAAGAACGAGACCTACCATGTAGCCTATGTTAAGTGTGTCCCTGTCTGCTGCCTCTTTCACATTTCACAGGTCTCATATTAATAAGTTTTTTAGTGCAGAAACTCCTCCTCATAAACTTTGAAGAGTAGACACATCCCTCTGCCTGGTGGGACTGAATCGTCTTACTGAAGACCCCGTTGTTCTCAGATGCTCATCTGTCTGCCAGTGTTAATAAAGCTCTTGTCTGAAGGATGATTCAACTTTGAACCTTCTCTTGAACCCCTCTTTTCCTATCCCTCACTAATAATATTCAATACACAATTTGGGTCCTCTTGAAATTGTATATAAGGGAACCCATCTAGCCTGCGTGTCAGCTTGTATCCACCATTTAAGTCAGAAAATGAAGCTAGGACTAAGCAGTGCATACAGAAATTGAGTCAGATAGCAACCACTTGTCATTAGTATTCTTTCTTTGGTTTGTATATAATCTATATCCTAATTTCTTCCAACATACAAAGTGCTGAAATCCCAACCAAAGTGCTGAAAATTTTGATAAATAGCTTGTTGAAAAGTAAGTGCACATATGACATATTTCCTACTATTCACACATCATTGAAGCTCATAGGAAGTGTGGGATATTTGTACACTGTGTGAAGATATATTGCTGTGACTGGTTTAAGAAAGAGCTGAACAGCCAATAGCTAGGCAAGAGGTATAGGTGGGACTTCTAGGCAGAGAGAGGAAGTAAGAGGAGATAACTGAGGCACAGGGGAGATACCAGGAGATACAGAGAGGAAACAGGAGGTGCAAGAGAGAAGAAGGGTAATGCCATGAGACAGAACATAGATTGACATAAGTGGATTAATTTAAGTTATAAGAGCTAGTTGAGACAAGCCTAAACTAAAGGCCATGCTTTCATAATTAATAAAAAACCTCTGTGCCATTATTAGGGGCTAGTGCCTGAGAAAAAGTTCACTACATAGGAATGAAGGCCAAATTTATCACTTAGCATATATCATGCTCCACAAATGAAGAGAAAACCTACCCCTCTTCGTATTCTGATACTCATAGCAAACAATAACAGCTTCCTGCCCTCAACGTTTTTACACATGGGCAGATGTTACTCTTAGCCTTAATCAGAGAAGCTTCTCTTTTCAGTGAACAGCTATTCATGCAGAGAAGCATGGTTGCTCAGTGTGCTGAGAATGAGTGGCAGTCAAAGACAGGACATCTGCACAATCATAGCTGTTGCTGAAGGAACATCATAGAAGAGGTAATACAATATTGTGACCCTAAACATTGAAAGGAAGGCTGTGGACTTTCTTCTGGCCTTAGCACAGCCTATGAAGTCATTACATCCCAGCACCTCGATGGCCTGCAATTGGCCTATGCAGGATTTGGCCTGTGAACATAAAAATATCTTTTAACAAACAGCACAGTTAAAGCAACAGTCCTCCTACCTCAATTATCCTAATCTAAGAAGTGTCTGGAAGCTTGACTATGAAGTTATTTTAGATCCTGTCAAATAGACAATATTTTCTATTGTTGTAATCTTTTCCCCCACTAACTTGAAACTCTAACATGTCATTTCCAAGAAACGAGTTTACTCCTTGATACCATAGGCTCTTGACCAACTTATAAACTAAAATGCATTCATTTAGACTTTGAAAATCCGCCATGGTTAACAGTTCCAGCAATGTTTAAAAGACCAAAGTCCAAAATGTCTCCAGATACTTGAAGCAATCATTGTACTGTGAATATGTGTAAAATCAAAGCTAAGTTACAAAGACCCCCTAAACAATGCCGCACAATAAGCATTCCCATTTCAAAGGGGTAAATGGGAGTACAGCATGGAAAGATCAGGTTTAAGCAAGATTTACACTTAGAAAGGAAAGCATCAATGTCTGTAGCATCACACGGCTTGTGATGTGGTCATATGGGCTCCAAAGAGACTTGGTAGCCTCTCCACCACTATTCAGTCATCTGCAACATACAAACCCTCTGCAATAGCACTGTTACATTCTTATTTTTACTTTTAGAAATTAAAATATTCCTCTCTTCCTTTTCTTCTCTCCAGCTTCATCTGTGTTCCCCTTCCTTGCTTTCTCTCAACACATTCTCTGTCTCTCTCTGTCTCTCCCTGTCTCTCTGTCTCTGTGTCTCTCTCTCTCACACACAGAAATTACATATATTCACCTAAATATATAAATAAAACCTGCTAATGCCATATAGTGTTACTTTTATGTAGATGATTTCAGATCATGCTTCTTGGAATTGGATAACCAATTTGGGGCCTATTCCTCCTAATCTCAGTATTTCTCAGTTGACTGCAGTTCTTTGTCCTGGGTTGGGGCCCCTATGCAATTTCTCCCTTTGGTGGTAGCCTGTCTATTGGTCTGCTCCTTCTTCAGGTCGTGTTCAGGAAGTCAAGTTGATGAGACTTCATGCATGCTGCTTCCTTGACATTTCTAGAAGACAAATTCTCACAGAAGACTTCCTGTTTCTCTGACTCATATTTTTTGCTGTTTCCTTTCCATGATGTTTCCTGAGCCTTAGGTATATGTGTTGCGTTGTAGATGTGTCAACAGGGGCTGGGCACCAGATAATCACATGTACTCTGTATTTTGATTGGTTGTGGTTTTCTGTATGGTCTCCATCAGTTGCAAATAAAAGTTGTTACTGGTTTTTTATGTTTTTTTTTTTTTGTTTTTTGTTTTCTTTTTAATGAGGGGTAAGGGCTAGTCTTATCTGTGGGTATAAGAATAAATATTTAGAATACAGCTAGGAATTTTGCTGGTTTAGTAAATACATTGTAAGTTCTCCTCAAAGATCAATGATGCCATCTGCTCCAGATAGTTAGGTTTCTAGTACCAGGTATGAATTTTCTCTTGTTGAGTGGGTCTTAAGTTCAATGAGAGGGTGGCGTTTGGTAACTGCCAGTGTAGGAGTGCCAGTGTTGGACTCTAAGGCTATTCTGCCATGTTGGTTATTGTGATAGTTCACAGACATTGTAACTGGGTAGGGCTGTTGGTGTTTTCCCTCTCCCTTGTATGACATCTACTGCGACCAGGAAAGCTAGGCTTCAGGAAGGAGACTTTCAGTTCAGATGCAGCTCAGTTCCTATGGGTCCTTTGTCTGAAATGCATGGTGTCTTCAGCAATAGGAACTTATCTTCCTCCCCTGGGGAGCAACCAAAATCAGTAGCAATAATCTTTAATGTTTTGGGAGTCTTTTGGATCACCCTAAGCAACAACTCAAAAGGTGACTTCTCACGCATGTTATGAGGGTTTTTTTTTTTTCTGTCTATGGCTCTTGTAGGGGTTTTTCCAATCCAGGTAGGAAATTTTCATTTAAACTGTAATGTATATGTATATAATAGACATATATATATATATATATGTTTAACTTTAGGTAAATAAATCCTTACTGTTATTTTACCCTCTTCTCTCTCTCCTTTAGATAAGATGCAAAAAGTTATTTTAATCTTTCTGAATTTGTCAATATTTGTTTTGTGTCTTAGTGTGCTGTCTATTTTAGGGCAGCTTCCATGGGATGCTGAGGAGAATGTATATTTTTTGGTGTTTAGGGAATATTCTGTAGATATCTCTGAATCCCAGATGATGTATGATGTTATTTGATTCTGATGTTCTTCTGCTTAATTTTTGTCCAGATGACCAGTCTTTTAGAGAAATCTGTTGGAGAAAGTAGGGTACTTAAATCACCTACTATTAATGGCTTGATGTTAATCTATGCCTTTAAATCCAGTAGTATATTTTTAATGAAATTGGCACCAGAATTTGGTGCATGTATATTTAGGGTAGTAAAATTTTCTTGGTTAATTGTTCCTTTAAATTAGAATGACTGGTGTTTTTTCCACCTCTTGCAGCTTCTAGTACTATTTATTTCTTCTGTGTACTTATATACTCTGTGTTTTAATTGTGATATGCTGTGAGGAGTTTTATTTTCCTGGTCTTATCTATTTGGTGCTGTGTGTGCTTCTTGTGTTTTTATGGATAAGTCTTTTCTTAGGCTTGGGAACTCTTAAAATTCAATTTCTTATTTTAATAATGAATAAATGCCAGCTGACATATGTAGGATTGTCTCTCACCTCAAAGGTGGAAAATAGCCCACACCATTCGTTTACACTGTTAATAGAGATGACATGATATAAACTCACAGAAATCACAAAACTTACACAATCTTATATTTTAAAAAAAGGAAACCAGTCCTGGTGTAGGTCAGGAAGTCGGAAACTGAATCCTAAAACATCAGACAAGTAAGCTAGTGAGTGTACCTAATACCAGAAACTCAGGGCCCTGCCTGACCTGACAAGCAGTCCTGAATAGGAGAGTGAGGATTGAGAAATAATAGATAGGAAAATCACCCTGTTATCCAACCTTGAAGAGTAAGACATCTGGTTTGGCCTTTGACCAAACATCCTGTTATCCAGCCTAAGAGAGCAAAGACAAGCTTGAATTCTCTGACCTCGAGTCAAGATGGAATAAAGGCACAAACTGGGGGCACTGTGGGCTCCCACACAGAATGGGAACACAATCAGCCCTTCTGTGTAGCTAGCTGAAACTTAGCTTTCAGGGAATACAGATCATCAAGATCTTGTTATTATTCTCCTGCTATTTATAATGGCAATGTTAGTTGCTTGATGACCCTTAAGAGGTCAGAAGTCACTAAGTGGAGGGAGGGTCCCATGAGTATTGAATACTCAATACTGCACCCCCCCCAAAATGAACCCACTGAGATTCTATTTTGTGATTTATGGGTGTCTGCATAAAAAAAGAAAAAGAAAAAGAGATGGAGAAAGATAGATAGATAGATAGATAGATAGATAGATAGATAGATAGATAGATAGATAGAT
>CABHPH010136030.1:0-10117 GCA_902168325.1 Peromyscus nudipes | reverse complement strand
GATAGATAGATAGATAGATAGATAGATAGATAGATAGATAGATAGATTATAGGAAGAAAGAAAGGAAGGAGGAAGGAAGGAAGGGTGAGAGGAAGAAGTATGTCTGAAAGTATTGTTAACTAGTCTGCCAAATCTTCAGCTCAGTTGAGTGAATTACCAGACAAGGAATTTGTATATACATAAGAACATAAAATAGAAGCAATGGATTTAACATATCCTAAGGCCAACTTCTCATAATCATGCAGTCGGACGTTAATTCCACTTGACTTCTCAGAACTGTAAGCTCTAATCAGAAACACAAAATGCTGAGTCACAGAGTTATGCAGCACGTATTAAATCTTATCACATCACTAGAACTGTAATCTAAATGTTAGCATCCGTTAACATGACTCAACAAAATATTGTCAGTTATCTCTAGACACACCAGCTCAAAAGCTTAATTTCAAAATCTGTGTTAAAATGCAATGTCTAATATTAAATCAGATTAAAACACTTTTATTGTTTTATAACATGCTTACTTCATTATAACTGTCACTGATTGAGGCTTTATGACATACTATCTTGCAATTTCCTAAAACATGATCTGTACTTTATTAATGTAATAGACTTTATGACTTGCTTTGATTTTACTTTTTGCTTTTACTCTTTCTCTTATATTTTCCTACTTCAAATAAAGATAGAGCTATCCTTCCCTATGTGGGTTGATTTTTGGTGCCTCTAAAGACATTTGGCTGGGTAGGTACCTCACTCATAGTTGGTGTATCCCATCCACCTTTCTCTCTGAATAACTCTTTAAGAAACAGATATTGTCAGATTATGTATCAAATATATATTACATCATACAAATTAGAGTTTCATATATTTTGTATCATACTCATCCACTAAACCAACCTGACCTCCTCTGATAGCATCTTTAGTGTGTGCCACACTGCCTTTAGGTATTTTGCTAGCAAAAGAGCAAGCTAGAAGGATATGCCTATCTGCAGTACTATTGTAATGTTTAAATTTGCATTGTACTTGTTAATATGTTCCTTTTTAATAATGTTAATATCAGGCTGAAAAGATGGCTCAGCAGTTAAGATTTCTGGCTTCTCTTCCAAAAGACCCAGATCAATTTTCAGCAACCACATGGTAGCTCATAACCATTTGTAATTCCAGTCCCAGGAGAGAGGACACCAGGCAGCCCAGATAGAGCCAAGCTAAAACTTGGCCTTGATATGCTAATGAACTAACCACAAGGTAGCACTGATATGTGAGTGAACCAGTTGCAAGCTGTGACCCCTAATAGCACAAAGCTAAGGCAAAATGAAAAGAGACAAGCATTGGAACTTTGGAAGTGGCCCATCACATGCTGTGCTCCTTCTGAGAAACAGCTTATTGAGCCTTTGTGTTGATACTCATCTGCAAGAGGACTTTGAAACTGGCCTCTGTGTGTGACCCTAGCTTTGGTTACCATTGCACTTTCAGCATTGTTGATAAGCTCACACATGTCCACCTGTGCCCTCAGGGACCTTCTGGACCCTCATATGTGCTGGCCTGACACAGATGAAGGACTTCACCATGGCATGGGTCAAGACTACAGCTTTCTAAACATCCTCATGGGAGAAGATTCCCCAATGGAAACCTACAGCAGCATTTTCTGCCTGGCAACGGATCTTTGCTTGGTGAGGTTTCTGTTTGACTTTTATTAACATGATATTATAAGAAATGTTTGTGTGAATGTGCTGAGGGCACTCAAAAGACAAATCTTGTGTGGGCATGCTAGTTGCTGAGGTCCTCACAGCCCACTGGCCATGCCCTCTGCATCCTCACTCTTACTTGGTTGCCTAATTCAAATGGTACAGCTGATGAGCAAAGTGCAATTTTGAGAGCAACGTTTAACCTTAAACATGAACTTTGATCTTTGGAAAAATGCTAACTGGGGAAGGATGTTTGTCAGATAGTGTATTTCTGAATTTATTAAATATAGAACTTCATTTGTCTCGTTCAGCATTCTGATAAAAAAGAGAGTACATTTTATTTACATTTTCCACCTCTTTTACAATACAATTTCATTCTTTTCTTTAACTCTACTTAAGATTGTCTGCCTTTTCTGTTCTGAGACAATCATCAGTAGGATATTATGATAAGATACATGAATTTTTCAGTTATAGTTTTAAATTAATCATTGAACCAACTACCTCATATACATGTAATTACCCAATATCCAAATGTAATCGTGACTCCTATGAATGTGAGAAGAGAGGTCATGATGAGATCATTATTCAAATCATTTTTTCCCACTACTATTTAATTTTAGAATAAGGGTTATTTCTTTGTTTGTTTGAATTTTTCCCATAAACTTTTTACTGATTTTTTGGAAATTTCACATCATGCACTCCAATCCCACTCATTTCCCAGTCCTTCTATATCTGCCTTCCACCCCTGTAACCTCCTCCACAAAATAAAATAGAAAACAAAGATTACAAAAAGTCTCATGGGAGAAGCTGCAGTATGAGATGGTGTCTCACACCATATACTCTTTTGTATGAACAGCTTTACTTGAAAATGTTCATTGCAATGTGTCGATGGTCTGGTTCGAGGCCTCTGGCTTCTGCTACACTATTGCTACTGGATTCTCACTAAGGCTCCTCTGGGATATCCTGTTGTTGCCCTGTGTCATGGAGCTCCTGCAGCTTTGCTTCTGTAGGACCAGCCCCTTCATTAACTCCAGTAGCTCATTGATGGGGTGGGTGTTGGGGTGGACCAGCTCAAAGCCCCGGGTCTTGGCCTGGGTAGTAGCTGAGTTGGTCAGCCCAACAGCTCTCCCTTGCCCATGTCAGGGCCAGCTCTCCCATAATGTACAGGTGAGGGATGGGGCTGCCACTCCTGTGCACACATCATCAGGGCCAGCTCTTCCACATCCATGCCAACAGAGCCAACTCTGCTGCACTGCCAAGATGAGGGACAGACCAGCTCTCCCCCACTAAGTCATGAGGTCAGCTCTTCTACACCGTCATAGGGGGCCAGCTCTCCCCCACTGCAAAGGCAAGTGCTCATGTCACCGCTGGTGCTACAGTGTGGTGGCTGGTGAGTGGTTGGACCAGCTCAGCACAGTACTCAGACATTAACATGGCCTCAAATGGTAGCCCAGAACAAGTTTTACGTCACTATGGACATGGACATAGACCCCTGATACAGAAAGTTCACGGACCCAGATATGGTCCTCTGTGGCATCACAGATACCACCATGACCTCAGGTGGCAGTGCAGGCCTCTGACATAGGGTTGTTCCCTGCTGCCTTCACGTCTGCAGTTCTGCCTCTCTTCATAGAGCACAAACTGCTTCCACTTCTCTTTCTCTCCCGTCTCTCCACCACATACTTACTCATCATTTTGGTGCCAGTCCTCTCCTTTGTTTGAATTTTTTAAATATTCGTTTTTATTTGAGAAAGGGGAGGGTTTATTTCATCTCGTAGCTCCCTGTCCATTACTGAGGAAAAGTAGGTCAGAGGTTAAAGGCACGAATCAGAAGGCAGAACTGAAGCAGATGTAATGGAGGGACTTTGCTTACTAGGTTGTTCCTTATAGCTTGCTCAGCGTTTTCATTTTTATTATGTCTTTTATTTTTGAGAATATAATATAATTACATTATTTTCCCCTTCCCTTTCATCTGTTAAAAGAAGATATGACTTGATAAATTAATCAGTGAATATTTGGAAGACAGTTCATAAATTAGAATGATGCTAAAATTTACTTCATGTAGTACATTCTCAATGAGCTTTACTCATTCTTCATTTTCTTTCCCATCTTTGCAAACTTTTGATAAATGAATGAGCAGGATTTTATGGTAAAGAAAACCATGGCTGCCACACAGGCTAATAGGAATCCAATCACATCCAGAGAGTGATACTGGTACCAGGTGAGGTTATAGGCAAGTGGCCTCAGGTGTTTGGCTCCTTTGTGGCGCATGACGAACTCAATCCAGAAAATGGCTCTCTCCAGGGGCTTTATGGGCTGGTCATGGTGAATGGTTGATAACCACATAGCTTTCTCTTTATAGCTGAAAGAAGCAAAATTTACATCAACTTACATAATGAATGAAGAATCCACATGTGTAATTTTTGTGTAGATAATAAAGATAATTACACAAAAGTAGAAGGAAAATGAATTATGTTTTTTGTTCATGACTAGGAAGATCTTCAGAGGCATGTGTGAGCTCCTTGAGTACGCATGATTAAGCATAGCAAAAGAAATGGGAAAAGATAAAATATTCCTAAAGTAGAGTTTGGGGACAGCTAAGCCTTAAATACAAAATATATCAAAATGAGATATTATTTGATTATATAAAACTTCAGTTATCCATAAGCAATTATTACTAACTTTGTGTGAAAAGTGCATACTAGTGTCAGGAGGTGTTAGTAGAAAAAAATCCCTGGTGGTGCGTATTTGTGTAAAGCAGAAAGAGACACACCAATGCACTGAATCATGCCCTAATTTGTCACTGTACCTACCTTTATTTTTGCCTTCAGGAAAATTGTTGCTGCTTTAGTCTTCAGTAAGAAACACAATGAAAAATAAATAAATAACAAAACACATATTAAAATGTTATACTCACGAAGGATTGTCTATGACTACCTTCAGCGCGTTGAGTAAATCTGACCCTGACATTGTTCTAATATTTAATGCAACAGCTGCTCCTTTGGCAACCATGTAGGCAATATTATCACGTTGTTCTCCAAACAAAGGGATGCCAATCATAGGGATTCCAAAATGGATCGCCTCATAGAGGCCATTAGCTCCACCATGAGTTACAAAGGCTTTGGTTTTTGGATGACCTAGAATAAGATGAATTCTGGTTAGCATTAATTAACAGACTTAGACATGAAATGAGAAATGTATACTATCAGGAACTGAAAGGAGATTTTCTGCATGAATATTCTTTTTTTATTAATTAAATTTGTTTATTTACTTTACATCATTTATTTAGTTTGCTCTCTCCTTATCACAAGAACATCTACTTGAAGATTCCTATACTCATAACCTGAGTGAAATGTTTTCCTGTTTAGAGCAAGAAGATACTAAATTTACAGAGAGATGTTTGCAGATTGGTTTATGACTTGAGACTTGAACTATGAAATACTGGTTTCCAGTTAAACACATGGAGTACATGGTAAATAAGAGGAAATGAGTGTTAAAAACGACCAAGTGCACACCAGAACTTGTTATCTTAAATAAATATTACATTCAATAAGTGTAATATAAGATATTCTGAAGTAAACTAGCATAGATTTTTTTCCAGAGTCTTACCTAGAAGGTCATTCTGGGGGAACCACTTGTAGACTCTGGTATTGGGTCCTAAGGTGTCCGGTGTTTTACCATCAAATCTCCAAAGAACCTGTTAAGTGTTAGATAATCTTTATTGCTGGAGACAAATTTAATATTATACAGGCTGAGCAGGTTATATTTAGGAATATGTGAGTATACATATGCATATATGTAAGCAACCAAAATAATGAAAAAATATTTATGAATCTGAAAGAGAGCAATGAACATGGATATGAGAGGGTTTGGAGAGAGGAATGAAAAGGGAAAATGATGTAATTGTATTATAATTTCAAAAACAGAAATAATAAAAATAGAACCTTTTAAGTTTAGATATAACATAGTGAAATACCTCCCATAGGAGGGATGAAGAGATCAGAGGAGGTGAGAAATGAGAACAATTGAGAGACTGAGACGAAGAATGCGTCAGCAGTCTCTGTGATTATTTTTCCATTCAGACAGATTGAACATCATCATCATTTTCCAAGCAGAGATCTTTAGACAAATGAGATGGTTGATGATGCATGAAAATATTTAATACACTGCCATGGTGATATAATTCAATTTCAGAACGAGTAGCACATTACTAATAATTTATATATTATATAAATATATTTTGATAGTTTAAATAGTCTACTTTTAATATCATTATATTGTAAATGCTTTAGAGTTTACTTTTATTCACTTTTTCCATGTTATTTTTAATGAATTTCAAGTTTTTTGTCCTTGATTATTCATTCATGACAAATATTTCTGTTCCACAATTCTCTCTGATCTGTAGTTCTTTGAAACTATGCCATCATGTTGGCCAATAGCAATATGGAGTCATCTGACTCATCCTGAAGTAACCTTGCATAGTGTAGAGATGGAACATTGTCCTGAAATGGAGTCACATGAGGGGAATTCTGAGTGCTTGAAGGAACACTCTAAGAAAACAGAACAAGAGTCTTGTGACCTCAATTTCTTCAAAACACAAGACGTTCTTGGTATGTGTTTTCACCCTCCTCCCAGGTGTAGCAGAGAGGAGTGGGTCTACCTCAGGTTAACCACTGCTGCTTTCTATTGTTATCCAGAGAATGTTTAAACTGTCCTTTTGTGACTCTGTGGTGGTTTGCAAAAAAATAACCCCTAAGCAGGTGGCACTGTTAGGAGGTGTGGCTGTGTTGGAGGAAGGGTGTCACTGAGGGGGGTGGGCTTTGAAAATCTCTTTTGCTCAAGCTTCCCTCAGTGTGACTTTCAGGGGAGTTCCTGTTGCCTGTGAGATGTAACTTTCAGCTCCATCACCATGTCTGCCTGCATGCTGTCATGCTCCCCTTGTTGGTGATAATGGACTGATTCTCTGAAACTGTCATTGAGCCATCACGATGAAATGTTTTCTTTGTAAGAGTTGCCCTGGTCATGATGTCTCTTCACAGTAATAAAAACCCAACTAAGACAGCCTCTATGGAAAAACATGTTTGTTTGTTTTGTTTGTGTCACACATGCTTGTCCTTTTGATTGTATACAGCTTCAACTCATGTGATCTTTGCTCAAGTGACCTTTCTTAACCCTCAGAGTCTGCATTATCTGATTCTCTGAATAAAATTGGCTGTGGCATGAGACTTTAGTCTGCCTCATTTATCAGCTCCATTCTCCCAAGACCCACTGTCTCTGGAGCTGTGACAAGGGGCTTCTGAACAGGGAGCTGAAATTGGCTATGTGATAGGAGAGGGGGCACCTCACGGAAGGAGGTTAATGAGAAAAATGAGGCAGAAATGTAGAAGGCTTTGCCTTGTGTTGAGGCCTGTGCATCCTTTTTTTTTTTTAAGAAAGGAGGAACACAAGTTACCAACATCACAGCTATTAGACTGCATACAAATTTCTTATGACTATAAACCCTAGTTTCCAGAACAAGGCTCTTCAGATGAAGAAGTGTGGGACAGAGTCTGAACGAATATAAAAGGCATATAAATAAGGAGAAAATATCCCCATTCAATTTTGGGTCACTTGGGCGTTGATATCGACTATTATTAAAATACTTAAGGAAGATAAGGGGGTTATTAACCATGAGGAAGAGATGGCTAATTCCTGGCATGAATATAAACTGGATGATCACATCTTAAAATTGGTAAAAGAGGTAAAGGAAAAAAACAAGAGAAGATTTTCCCAGTGTAGATTAATCAAAAGAAAAACAGCACCAATGATAACTGTGCAGGAGATGGCTCCCTCAGTTCCCTTATTGGAGTCTCCTTAAAGATGTTTCCTGTATTGCCTAAAGAATATCCTGAATCATGGGGTGACGTCTGATAATAAATCTAATCTTGAATTCTCTCCATTGCTTTGATGAGGATTTAGGAGAGTCTATGAGAAAGCTAGCTATACAATCTAGACAAGCTAGGGTATGGCATCAAAAAAGAATTTATTTAGCAATTCTTTTCTGGCATCATAAGCTGAACTTGGTACTTCCAGTGAAATTTCAATAAAATCAAAATATTTATCAGAGACTAGAATGGATACAATGAAAGACTTTAAGAAGGCTTATATTTCCTATATACCTACTGCTCCATGTACTTATGAATATATTTTTTGGTTGGAACAATAATGCACAATGGTTGCGATATGGTTTTCATATAATTGCTAAAGTGGTTCTTATCCCTTTCAAACTTCTTCAGTGGCAATTGTGGCTTGCAGATAAAGCCCACAAAAAAGTTCTACAGCTAGGACTGAGGAGAAATCCTAAAAGAAATAATGACAGGGACTGGTAGGTGGGTTTCAACAGATTATTAGCTGCATAATATGCCTCCTGCAGCTCTCCCACATTTTAGGGTCATAGCCATGGCTGCCTGGATACTGATATGGAATCTAATTTTGGGTCTAGTTATAAAAAAATATGCATAGTCCCTCTGAGCCTTATGCTAACTTCATAGGGAGACTCAAAGTTGCTATTCAAAAGTCAATAAAGGCAGAACAAATTCAAGAGTTATTATTAAAACAGTTTGCTTCTGATATATGCCAAAGAGGATGCCAAGGATTAGTCAAGCCTCAAAGAGAGATAGAAAATGTTATGGACTTTCTAAGTTATGCAGAAAAGTATGGATCTATAAACATAGAGCAAAATTAGTTGCTATAGTAATCTATGTTATACAAAAACAGAAGTTAGCAAAGTGTCCACTTAACGAAGCAATGTAAATTGCCCCTACAGAAATTGAATATTCAGAATCATTGAATTCCTGGTATTCCCTATATGCAAGAAAGTAAAACATAGGGTTAAAAAATGCTGATCTAAATGTGATAAGGATGGCAATACATTGCCTGACAACAATAACAATACCAGTCAACAATAGGGAAACATATTGAGGGGTCCTATCATACCTCAAACAGTTAAACTTTTATTGGGTTGCAATAGATTATCCATGAAAGGAATCATAGTTCATACAAGAGTCATTGAAAAAGATTATACAGGTGAAATTGCCATCTTGATCACAGTGCCTACTAATTGGTAATTTAAAGCAGGAGAAAAATTGCAGTTATTTTTGTTGTCTATATAGTCCCTACATGCACAACAATAACAAAAAATCCTAGCTGTGTGAGTGAGGATTCAGTAGTACAGATAAGACTGTAGCATTAAGCACCTTATTAAAGGAAAATGATAAACCATTATTGGATTTAAAAAAAAAGGAAAAATATTTACAGGACTAATTCGGTCATGGAACTGATGTTTCTATTACAACCATGGAATAATGGCCTCCTGAATGGCCTGTTAGGGGGGCTTAAATTCAACCCTGATAAGTTTGAAAACTATGAACTCTAGCAGAGTACATGTGTTTCGGATTCTCTGAATAAAGTTGGCTAATGCATGAGACTTTTGTCTGATTCATTTATAGGCTCCATTCTCCTAAGTGCAACTAACTCTGGATGGTGATAGTGTAGGTTTTAAAACAAGACATTAAACCTTCTGTATCATTTTCACCCCAAACGACATATGTTCTTTGTAGAGCAATTTCTGTGGACAAACAGGCTCAGAACATGCCTGCATTATCTGCACTTTGGAACTCCATCTGCTGTTCAAATGGTCTCCGTGATGACAATAACCACACCAAGTGAGAGTGACATTTCATTTCATTCATGTAATATGCTTTTATCATATTCACTCCCCCATCCCATTCTTCCCTAAACTACCCCCTTCTCTATCCATTCCACTTAGTGTCCTTTAAAAAAAAAAGAATCTTTCAGCACAATTGGTCAATTGTGCACTCTAAATACTCTTGGATGTGTAGTCTTCCAGTAGAGAATGATGGACTTATCAGTGGCTTCTCTCTTCCTCTCTCACAAGCTAATCATTGTCAATAGTTCCATGGCTTTGGTTAGGATTGCATATCTACCTCCCCTCTCCATGCTCAGATTTGGTCTCTTTTTAGTTGCACAAGTTTTGTTCACATTTTTGATTCCCATCAATTCAAATTTAAGCAAACATTGTTTTTTTCATGAGAAATCAATTTTGTTTTAAGATTCTAAAAATCTTAATGTCAATATACAAATGTCTAGTCACTACTGACAGGAAAGATTGCATATAGAATTTTGAAGGTGAATCCACATTATTGGATTGTTACTGAGATTGGAAATATCTCCCCCCATCTCTAACTCATTCTCTCTTTCCCTCCCTGGGTGTTCTGTATGTGTTGGAGTATATACAAGCCAATTTGTGTGTGTGAATGCTGTTTAAGTGTTCCAAGGCAACTGTGTGGAATGGAGAAGACTACTTTCTTCAGGTATTCACTCTGAAGTCTCTCCTGTTGGAGACAGAATCTCTTATTTGTTTTTTTGATTTTTTTTTT
>CABHPH010136029.1:25300-58270 GCA_902168325.1 Peromyscus nudipes | reverse complement strand
AACTGAAATATCTCTTTTTAGGTAGGGAAACTGTCCTTTGCTTAATTCCTTTGTTTTCTGGGGCTTATTTTCCAAACTTTTCTGAGTCCAAAGACAATGATTTCAGAGACAAAAACAAGCTATTGAAAATAATTTTTTCATTGAAAATATTCCCTTGAGGAAGATTCAGTCTTCTGCTTAGAGGAACCTCCCAACTGGTTATCTAAGTGATCAGATCTAAAAACACACGCATGTGTATATATGTATATACATGCACATATACACATACATATGTACAAACACACACACATACATATATATGCGCAGCACTAAATGGACTAATAGATTGCATTTATATATTTATTCATACATATATATGTATATATACATATATGTAACACTAGTAACTAGAGAAAAGGAAGCTATGAATTTGAAAGAGAATGGTGGCATGGAAGGATTTGGAAAGGGGAGGAGGGACAACATGCAAATTCAGTACACATCTAAGAAATTATGCATGTACACTTTTATAAAGAAAAGTTAGGACTAATTCAAAAGACATTTACAGTTCTTTATTCACTGAAGTATTATTCATAATTACTATGAATTAATAATTCTGGTAATTCCAGAATCAACCTAAGAATTCAAAAGTTGAATGGGTAAAGAGCATGTCACACACACACATACACACACACACACACACACACACACACACAAAGAAATTCTGTCATTTGTGGCAACATAGATGAATATGTAAGACACGTTGTGAATGAAAGAAGCAGGTACAGAGACATCAATACCTCCTAATTTCACTGAGCAATCCCAAACCAAATAGATAGAGAATGGTGGTGACCACTAAGGGTTGGGGTGGGACATGAGATGGGTGGATATTGGTTAAAGATAGAAACTTTTAGTTCAACACAAGGAATAAACCCCAAATATCTACTTTTCCTAATGATTATAATAATATCTATTATACCTTTGAAAATTGCTGAATGGATTTTACCATAAAACTATAAAAACAAGGAGAATAATCAGCATAATTTAGCCATTTTAATATGTATAGATATGGATTTATCAAAATACTATGCTGTGTAGATTGCTGTCTAGTGCACAGAGGCATTCAGTGAAGCAAAGGTAGCAAATCAAAGCATTTAAGGTCTCACATCCAAAAGGTATTTCAGTTAAAGATATCAGCAGTTCCATAGTTTTGAGTGGAAAGCATTAGAACTATACAGATTTTGTGAAATAAAGAAATATCTGAAATGGAATACTTTTTAAAAGATTTTTCCCCAACATAATATTTTTATTGATTATTTGGGAATTTCGTACAACGCACCCCAATAGCACTCCCTTCCCATCCCTCCCAGTTCCACCTTCCCACCATTGCTCTCCCCCCACAAAAGAAAAAAAATACACCAAGTCCAGTTTGTGTTGCCCATATACTCACTGGAGCACCGTCAAACGCCCAGTGGCCAGTCTCTTACAGATAGCTCAGTTCTTCCGCACCTCACCCCTGCTAGAAGACATCAACTACAAAGAGGTACATTTCAGCATCTTTATCAAAATTTGTAAGGACTCCTGCCTGGATTGTAGCGCTCTCTCTCTTGCGCTCTCTCTCTCTTGCGCTCTCTCTCTCTTGCTCTCTCTCTCTCTCTCTTGCTCTCTCTCTCTCTCTCTCTCTCTCTCTCTCTCTCTCTCTCTCTCTCCCTCTGTTGCTCTGGAGGGCGGGTTGTCACAGAAGCCTTCATGGTCTCTCATTCTCAATTATACGTTTTCTGTCATCCATACCACTGCAAAAGCAGCTTCCACGCCCATAGCAGCATGGATCATGGACTTCCGCATGATTTCCGGTGGCAGCATGGACCATGGACATCAACATCGCCTCAGGCATCCACATAGACCATGAGATTTATTTATTTTTATGTGCATTTGGTGGTTTTGCCTGCATGTATGTCTGTGTGAGGGTGCCAGATTCCCTGGAACTGGAGTTCCCGGCATTTATAAGCTGCCATGTGGGTGCGGAGAATTAAATTCAGGTCTTCTGAAAGAGGAGCCTGCAATCTTAACTATTGAACCTTCTCTCCAGCCCCCATAATGGAATGTTACATATCTCATGAAACTTATGTAATATTATCTTTCAAGTAACATAAAGAATATGTGTTAATACTGTGCCGAGAGACATGAGCAAACTTATCCTGGATTCTGCCTATGCCGACTAATGGACTGTGTCTCCATAACAGATCTTACCCTCCATGTTTTTTCTCATATAAATGTGATTGTATGAAACTAGAAAATTAGCATTGTCAAATCCCTAGGTCCAGAAATTTGCAGTTCAGTTTCCACATTTCTTTCATGATCCTCTACTTCTACATAGCTCAGAAGTCTTTTCTGTAGTGGTTCCTTTGGTCATCGCCATGCATGATATTTGACAGAAGACATTTAGGAAGGAAGACTGTGTTGTTCTTCAGAATTTAAGATGGTTCAGTTCATCTTGGAAAGAAGGCCATACCAAAGTTCCTGACAGTAGGGTTATGTGGTTGTGATTTCTCACATCCCAGAAGCGCAGGAAACAGAAATATGGGCTGGAAATAGAGCCAGGCTATAACCCATCAATCTGTCTTACCTCTGTGGCTGTACATCTGCCAGAAACACTACAGGTGGCTAAGGTGCCATAAAGTGACAGAGCAGCACCACCAACCAGGAAATGATAATGAGCCTGTGGGGCCGTTACACTTCCAAATCCTGGCAATGCCCTTTGGCACAAACTTTTTCCCTTTCTCTTCACTAACTGCTCATTCATATTGAAGCCTCAGTTAGCTTTGTGTATCTAGGAGTTAAATTCATTTATATTGGTCTATCTACACTTGCATGTCTTGCCACAATTCACAAAGATCTGGCTCTGGAGTTCTTTGATAAACAAAACATAAACAAAAACAACACAACACAAAACAGTTCGCTTGATTTCGTTTTATTCAAATAGATTTTCTTTTGAAAATGAACAATAGGCACATAGTCTTCTTGAATTTCTCCAACCTCCACGTTGGTGTTTCAGTGAGTCTAATGTTCAGTAATGATAATGTGAATGTGTCAGCACTAAATAAACTATTCGAGTAAATCAGTAATTAGAACCGTACATTTTTAGTGTTTGTGAGTAAAGTGCACAGGGAAATCAGGAATTCAAAGTCTTGTAAAACGTGGAAGATGATCTTGACACACCTCAATCACACCACTATATATCAAAGGGCTTTACCTCCATTTTTTTCTTCCCTGTGTTCATAATCTTCTGATAAACAAACGACATTTTATGGCAAGCAAAACAATGGTTTCAGTAGAGGTCTAGAGGACACAGTCACACAGAGACTATGTTATTTCACTGAGAGTGGGCAATGGCTGCAGGTATTTGGCTCCTGGTGGTAAACTTGACCAAGAAGATTGCTCTATAAAAGGGCATCATGGGGTGTTTTTCATGAATTGTCAGCTAATATACTTTGTCTTAATACCTTAAGGAAATTAGACATTAACTTATGAAATTACGGAGAAATGATAGATTTAGAATTCTCACGAAGATGACAAAACAGAGAATAAATATGGAATGAGATCTTTTCCTCTCTTCACTTCACTACAGGCAATGTTTGAACACAGGATTTAGAAATGCAAAGAGAAGAGCTAGAGAAGCAAAATAGTTAAACTAGAAATTGTAATCAATGAAGCCCAAAGAGTAACATGGAGAGAGCAGAGATAATCATGTCATGGATGTAGGCCTTGAATTATCCGGTAAGCAATGTCAAAGACCATGATGTCCAAAACTGGCCATGATGCACACAGTTCAAGACAATACCACAATTTCCAGACAAAAAAGTATGTAGTAAAATTGAGGTGCATGTTTGGGCAAAGTTGATAAAGATCTGAAATTTCCAATAAACTCGTCCTCAAAAACTTGCCCATGGTTTGCCATTAAAACTATGCAAGCATATCACCTCTGATAAATGATAGCAGGTCCCTGGAGTTGAAGTCTTTGTATTGTTATTACTAATATACTCCTGTTAATGTTTGGATAGTGGTGTCTTGTGGTCCATGTTCAGAGGTTTTGGCATGCCACTGGTAACCTACTGGAAGCTTTTGGAAGTTTAGGAAATGGTTTAAAGTAGCAGAAATGGAGCCATGCTCTTGAAACTGTTATTGAGATCCTGTCTTTTTTCTTTCCTTACTTTATGCATCCTTCTGTCATGAGCTAAGAACTGTAATCTACCAGGCTCTTCCCCATTATGTTCTGTCACATTTGTGAGCCAAAGTCACAAACAAACCCTAGATTAAACTTTTGTAATTATGTGTCTTAAAGGTGCCAAATATACTCATTTGAGAAAAAAAAACAGTATCTTCAACAAATTCAGTAAGATTAATTAGAAGTTATGTAATATAATACAAAGCACTTCAAGGGCCATACTTTTTGCATAAATATTTTTAAAAGCATAGAAGTTCATTTAAATTTCTATTACTTCAGAGCAAGAGGTACCTACAGTCCCTAGAAGTAAGTGAAGGCTGGGTGGCAAAAAAGCATGACTTTGAAAGATGCCTTTATGAACAACAAAGACCAAGTGTAAAGAGAGGTTGTTTCTTTCTTTCAGTAACAATATAGTTACTCATAATGCAGCAAACGGTTATTTCTCAGTGTATTTGGAGACTTGGACTTTAGAAAAAAAGATAAATATAATGAATGAATTAGGGGCCAGAGAATTAACTTGGGTAATTAGAGAAAATTTTGAATCACAGCTAAACTTAAATATTGTTGTTGTTGTTGTTGTTTAATCGTAATGGTTC
This sequence comes from Peromyscus nudipes, assembly GCA_902168325.1. NCBI lineage: Eukaryota > Metazoa > Chordata > Mammalia > Rodentia > Cricetidae > Peromyscus > Peromyscus nudipes. The sequence continues at coordinate 53,473 of CABHPH010136029.1, read as the reverse complement.
CAAATGGTATAATTCATTTCTATTAAGGCTGAAAAGATAGAATAAAATTTTATTTTATTTCTGAAATTTCAATACCAAATGCTCAACTAGTGCACTGTATTATTGTTGAATTATTATTAGTCTCATTGATTGATACTCATATTTTCATTACTCATTCTCTAGTCTTACCACAAATGTCATTTTGAAGCCTCCATTTGCATATGTAAGTATTACTTCCTATTAAATCTGGTTTCTTGTTCTCAAACTTCCAAAGAACTACAGAATGTCAAATTATAATCTATTAAAATTCTGTAGAGATTCAGAGTCTATGCAATTCATGAAGAAATGTAGATAAGATAGGTGATATAATGAGAACTACTTAAATATCAAAAGATCATCTCCAGCCCTATATCAGACCATCTGAAGTAACCTCTCTTTATTCTCTATCCCTATTCCAAGGAGGCAAAATAAGTAGATCCTGGTTGAACAACCTGCTCTTTCCCCTTCTGAGAAACCCTTGAGACTCCTAGCCTATTCTAATTTCTAAGTGTCAGCTCTCAATACTCAGAAATACATTTTACTTGGAACCTCCATGGATGACCATGTCAATTACATCCATAGACAGGTTCCCACTAGACAACACACAGCCCTCACACTCTCCTAAAATCTAGAGAGGAAACAGAAACCATGGAACAAAACACCCACCCAACAAAGACAAAACCAGAATTCAGCACCTAGACCTTATAATCCCAGAGGCTCAGAAGCCAGCATGAAAAGACAATCAACAAGAACAAGGGCAATGTGCCTCCACCAGAACCTCGCTATCCTACCCCAGCAGGCCCTGAAAATTCTAACATAACTGAAACACAAGAAAAAGACCTTAAAACAGTCTGTATCAAGATGGCAGGGGTCCTTAAAGAGGAAGTGAATAAATCCCATAAAGAGATCAAGGAAAACACAAGCAAACATTGGGAGGACACAAGCTATTGAAGACCTGAAAATGGAAATAGAATCAATAGAGAAAATCCAAACTGAGGAAATGAAAAACGTAGGGATTTGAGCAGGACTACAGAGGCAAAGTTCACCAATGAGTACAAGAGATGGAAGAGAGAACTTCAGGCATTGAAGATACAATAGAAGAAATGCATACACTGGTAAAAGAAAATGTTAAATCTAAAAAATGCCTGATACAAAACATCCAGGACACAATGAAATCTGGGACACAATGAAAATACCAAATCTAAGAATAATAGCAATGGAGGAAAGTTAAGAAATGCAACTCAGAGGCCAGAAAATATTTTCAACAAAATCGTATACAAATATTTCCCTAACCTAAGGAAGAGAATATCCATCAAAATACAAGAAACATACAGAACACCAAATAGTTGGAACCAGATAATAATCAAACTGTAAATGTACTGAACAAAGAAAGTTTATTAAAAGCTGCAAAGGCAAAGTACATATAAAGCAGACCTATCAGAATCACACCTGACTTCCCAGTGGAGACTCTTAAAAGCCAGAAGTGTTGGGACAGATGTGCTGCAGACTCTAAGCGACCATAGATGCCAGCCCAGACTACTATACCCACCAAACTTTCAATAACACACCAACAGACACTGAGGAAATCCAGAAAATCATAAGGACATACTTTAAAAACCAACTGGAAGGAGTGGAAGGAAGAGAAACTGTGCTTGGGATGTATTGTATGAGAGAAGAACAAATAAATAAATAAAATACTTGCCACCCCTTCCTACCCCCTCAAAAACCCACACCAAACCAACAAAACAAACAAAGAAACTCTGTACTCCACCAAATTGGAAAATCTAGAAGAAACTGAAAATTTTCTCTATAGGTACCACTTCCCAAACTTATATCAAGATCAGATAAACAATTTAAACAGACAAACAACCTGTAGAGAAATAGAAGCTGTCATAAACAGTCTCCAAGCCAAAAAAAAATACTTCATTAAATTTGCAGGCAAATGGATGGAACAAGAAAAAAATCATCCTGAGTAAGGTAGCCCTGACAGAGGAAGAGAAATATGGTTTGTATTTTGCTTATATGTGGATATTAGCCATTAAATAAATGGTAACCAACCTACAATCCATAGACACAGAGAGGTTAGGGATAGAATAAGGGACTGGGTGTTGGGTGGGAACTTGGATCTCCCTGGAAGGGGGAAAAATAGAATAGATTTGTCAGTGGACTGGAGATGGGGGCAGGGGTAGGGAGGACCATGTGAGGAGGGGAAGGAGAGAGAGCATTGAGGGAGGGAATGCAGAGAGAGACAGCTGGAATTGAGAGGCATTTGAGGAATGGTATGGAAACCTAGTGCAGTGGAAATTCCCTAAAGTAGATGAAGGTGATCCAAATGAGGTCTCCTAATAATGAGAGTGACAGAGTCCAAACTGGCCATCTCTTGTCACCAAAGGAAGTTTTCAGTATCCGAACTGGGTTGCATTAAATTGAGTTGTTGGAAATGGCCAAACAACCCAGATCATTGCTAAGATAATGGGTTGCTCTCTGGAGACTGACTGCTGGGCTCCATTGCTGAGGACAACACCCTCACAACTCACTGAACTGGGATAGTCAACCTGGTGCTTACATGGAGCGTTCATCCTTATGTTCTAACATCTTTGGGGTGAGAATATGTTGTGGGAATTTGGTCCAATAGACAATTGTATTGGAGCAGCTTGGCCCAATGGGCGTGATCTTCTCTGGAGATACTTGACTGGGTTGGAGCCTGGGAGAAGAGGCAACCCCCTCTCATGGACTGCAGAGGGCTTGCAGCAGAAGGACCTCCAGACCTTCCCCATCTCTCCCTTGAGAGCAAAGATTCAGGGGTGCCACTTCATTCTGTATTTGTTAGTATATCATATTGATTTCATCCTTTAATAAACCTGACCTGATCCAAGACTTCCATATCCTACTTTAAGAATATACTGCCAAGAAAACAAGGCCCTCTGAATCAACTGAGCAAGGTTCATATGAATTCAGAGACTGAAGCAGCAAGCACAGGGCCCACATAGATCTGCTCTACTTCCTCTGCATATATATTACACCTTTCAGATTTTTTTTTTTTTTTTTTGGTTTTTCGAGATAGGGTTTCTCTGTGTACCTTTGTGCCTTTCCTGGAGCTCACTTGGTAGCCCAGGCTGGCCTTGAACTCACAGAGATCCACCTGGCCCTGCCTCCCGAGTGCTGGGATTAAAGGCGTGTACCACCACCGCCCGGCTCAGATTAGTGTTTTTATAAGACTTGTGGGTTATGTGAATGAGTAGGTCTTTGGTTCTTGTGCCTGTAGACTGAGTTACAGACTGAGATACAATCTCAAAATGTATGTAAAATAAACCGGAAACTACTTTCAAAGGCCGTGGAGAAATAGAAAACCAGTTAGTGAAAATAAAGACTTTTCATAATAGCTCAGTGCAATAAGAAGATTGAAATGGCTGTAATTCTAATTTTGTATGCATTCCAAGATGTTGATTAAAAGGAAAGAGGAAAAAAGTTGTCATTTTATGCCATTTAGGCAAAGGGGGTATGATATGACTTCTGTATATTACAGCCAAGCAGCATAGTTTGTCTATCAAAGCCACAGAGGAATGTGTGAGAATACATGAGTAGTTTTCAGGGGTGCATGATATGTTTTACATAATTAGCCTCTGAAAGATCATAGAAGAAACCTTGACAGAAATAACAAAGCATAATATTGCCAAGTAAAGGAAATAGAGCAGTGAAGGAAAAAGAAAACTCTTTTTAATATTTGTAACCTACATGTATTCACTGTTATTAAGTAATCATTCCTAGGTCTCACCTTATGTGACCAGTAATTTGTTGTTAAATATTACCCTTTTATCAAATCTTAATTGATGTCATTTCTCAGCATGTGACTATTAGAAATGTCACTGTGACTCAGCAGCTTGAGCAAAGGCAAGATTATTCTAACTTCACCAAAACACATCCAACAGAACAATCCCACAGAATATGAGTGCAGGATGTAAGCAAAAGTGCATGAATGTATCATAAACTTAGAATGATGATTATTCAGATCATCTGAAAGATTTTCATAAGTCTTATATTTAGAAAAATAAATACCATAGTGACGGTAACTAATACTTGGCCACCAAAATGATGACTTGTGAGTGTACATAGAGATCACTGCATATGAAGGACACAGTTGAACTCATCTGCATTGGCTCTTTCTAACCAGAATGGAGATAAGTAGTACTAGAGCCAAAATCCAACAAAATCTGTGGATAAACATTAAGTCTGATCACATGTCATGGTATTAGGTGAATGCATAAGGGTCCACCAACAGAAATGCAGAACCAATGGCTGACTAAACTCACCTCTGCCAGATTCTCAATTTGTTCCCTTGTTCAATAACTTCATCCTTCAAGAGTACACTGTCCCCAGTTATAATCATAATTTTATATATATTCCGCACATTCCCAAATTACCCAAGGAGACAACAATGCTTAGGGTGATAACAGATGAAATATTGATACTTTGTGTATCATCTTCTAGGTCTTGGTATCATTTTGTTGAATTGAATCTGGTATGCAGACATTCATCTTTTTTTTTTCTGATGGCTGAATGTTTCGTCACTAGCAGACAATCTTCTTTGTTCTGTAGTAATGCTTCTAGTTCTTGCTGGTTTTAAGAATATCTTTTCTGTGGTGGATGTTTAATGCTGGATTTTGTGCTTAAAGAGTGTTAGGAACCAGACACCCAGTTAGCACATTTGTTTCATCCATTCTTTCATATTCATATTGCATTCAGTCTGTAACCTAGTGCAGGCAACTCTGACTTAACACTTGTACACCCTCACATTGATGTCTCAGCTTCATGTGCCATCTTCAGATATGAATCCATGATTGGCAGGTGCCATGTGACTTCTTTGGGAAACATGGCCTGAGAATAGTATGAACGGCTCTCCTTGTGGCAAGACCCTGGAGACCCTGCCCACTTGGCAAAGACCTGTGAACAGTTTGCTGCATGATTCTGGGAATGACCTTGGGAATGTGTGTCGTACATGCTCTCCTTGCTTTCCCTATGCTAGCCATACTGCTGGCCTGAATGAGTCACAGTAGGTCATGAAGTTTAATATCACATATTTGCTGTAATATTCTGGAAAGAATGATTTTACCACAAGATTCTTTGAGAAATGTTATTAAATAGATGGTATCAGGAGTTAATGGAAACAGTCTAGGAACAGGGAATGAAGCAAAAATCATAGAAAAAAATCATAGAAACCCAAAGTTCCCTCATTTCTAATAACTGTTCCAATATCCTAAGAAATTAAGGGAGATAGACATAAGAACAACAGATAAACAGTGCCAGCTATTAAGAGTCAGTTTCCAAGTTATGTTTCCTATAAGATAAATGGAAAAACATGGTATGCGCTCAGAAGAGATAGAGTAGTACAAAATGTGGAATAGATTGATCCAGGTTTGGCTAGTGAGTGGATCATGAGAACCCAGACACTATCAGATGTAAATATTAACCGCAAGAGACAAAACTGTCTCTCACCCCGCATGCCACAGTAACCATATATGCTGCCAACTGGGCATACTGTTCTCCCTGTAGATGTGCCTAGTTAGAGAAGTTCCTTTGTAGCTTACAAGACTGCTTATGCTTCTAACAGTAGAGATACGGATAAAAAGGTAATGGCTACTGGTGGGAGATTTGGGGGATGGAAGCGGAAAGCGGCAAGGAACAAACTGGTAATTATTGTAGCCATTTTTAGAAACTCAGGAAGCAAAACTGAGTGTAAAACTGATATTGAAATTGCATAAGTAAAGACAGCCCAGACTATCCAGGGCCACTTGTTTGAACAACAGCAGGTGGTCACAATCTCTTCTTGGCTCCAACTTCACACATCCCTCCCAGTCATCGAACCCATCTGGAGCAAGGCCTCCAGCACATGATTATTTTAATTTTGTTTTGAATCTGTAGTTACTGGTATAATCCTGTCTTTAAGCATTGCTGTTAAAAAGAAAAATAATGCTGCCCAGAAATTTTAACGATGAATAAGGTTACATCGTTTCTGGCCATATATATGACAATTTACAGCTTTCCATACTAAAATACTTTTAATAGATGACACACTTGGAATATTCTACAGTCAGTTTTGAAACAATTTTGGGTAATAGTTAAACTCAAAATATTAAGTATATAATTGAATTTTCCAGAGCATGTAAAATTTATCCTGATGTGTATGTATTTTTCCATGTATGTATGTATATACATATATACTGCTTTATGTCTAAAGATTTCAAAATTATAATAAACGAATTATTTTATCATATATGATGAAATATCTGTGCCTACCTGAATGTTCTCTTGTGAATCTGCCCCATGTCTGTACTTGTGTGTGTGCCTCTGTGTACCTAACAAAGGGCTTTTGCTCCATATTTATTAAACACCATAGAAAGCATCACATGAGAAAAGGAATGAGGGATACTAAACAGAAATCTCCAACATAGCTTTACGAGAGTAAGTCATTGACTCCAAATGACCCCACATAAAAAAAATAACAAACAAACAAACACTGTTGAGTATTATCTGAATGCTGCATTCCAGCATTTATTCTGGATATTCATTTCATATGGTTTCTTTCAACCTATTTGTGGTTTCCGGCATTACTGCTGTGACACACATATAAACTTGTATTACTTTTGGTTTAGGCCATGGAAAAGTACATAATACAAAATCACAGCTACACTTTACCTTAGGTTGTAAAAGCTGATTGCATGGGGAATCCAAGGCAATTAAGATCAGTTGGTCCACTGTTATCATAAAGGCAGGTTAGACAAACAGGTTGAGAAGACAGCACAATATCTGTCTTGAGTCTTAAGTGACCTCAAGTTTTATTATTAACTCTGGCTGTGAGGTCTAGCAAAAGTCCCAGTCTCTTAGAAGGTGAGAGATACTCTCATAATAATGCATTAACACACAGAGAGTTCTCAAATGATGAAGTGAAAATCTCTCAAGAAGTGTTCACTGTCTTTAACAATTAGGGAAAAAGCAAATTAAAGCTCCCCTGGGTTTTCATCTTACTCCAGGCAGAATAGCTAAGATCAAGAAAACAACAGACAACAAATACTGGTGAGCATGTGAGGAAAGGGAAACCCATGTTCAATGCTGGGATTGCAACGTGAAATCACTCTGGAAATCTGCATGGAGAATTCTCAAAAAAAGCTAAAATTACATCACATGACCCAGTCATACTGCTCCTTCGTATGTGTTCAAAGGATTCCACATCTCTGGTGGTTTTTAATGAGAATGATCCCATGCACCCCCCTACAAACTCATGTATTTGAATACTTGTCCCCCAGTTGGTGGTACCATTTGGGGATGCTTAGAATGTGTAGCTTTGCTGGAGGAAGTATGTTATTAGAGGTGGGCTTTGAGAGCTTAAAACCTTGCCTTATTTTGAGTTTGCTCTCTTTGCTTGTACTTGTAGTTCAAATGGGAGCTTTCAGCTTCCTGTTTTGGCCACCATGCCTGCTGCCTTTCCACGGTGTCCCACCATTATAGACTTTGACCTCCTGGAACTATCAGTCAAAATAAACTCTTTTATATTCAAGTAGCCTCTGTAAGTTTTGTCACAGCAACAGAAAAGAGATATCCTACGCCACAGACACTTGCTCAGCTGTGTCCATTGACACTCTGTTCATACTAGGGAATAAAAACAGCCTAAATGTTCTTCAACTGATGAATGAATAATGAAAATGTGGTACATATACACTGTGAAATACTATTCAGCTGTAAAGAAAAAAATGATATAATTATTTTGTGCCTAATGGGGTCATGGATCTTAGAGGAGAACATGGGAAGGGTTGTAAGTAGTTGTGTAATTATATTTTAATTATAAAATAATAAAATAAATGTATGCTGGAAATTTAGCTTTTAGACCTCTTAAGATCTTATTTTGCCTCTGGACACTGTAGTTTGACAGGTTTCTTCCCTCTTTAAAAATACTTCTACAGGGCTTGGAATGATGGCTTGGCAGTTAAGAGCACTGGCTGCTCTTCCAGAGGTCCTGAGTTCAATCCCTTGCATCCACATTGCAGCTTATGCCTGTCTGTAACTCCAGTTCCAGGGGATCTTCTGGATTCTTTGGAATCTGCACATAAATGGAGAACAGAAATATACGCATCATACAAAAATATAATAAAAATAATTTAAAATATATCAATATAGTGAAAGAACATGTAATTAATTATTTTTGTTCTTTTGGTCGATTGTTTATTTGAATTTGCCCATTTAGTTGTATGATAAAATACTCAATATATAATCCAAATAATTCAGCACTGTCTGCTTTTTCCTTGATGTTATGATTTTTTACATCAATTAGTTTTAAGTATTATTTGCCTACCTGAATGTATTTTTGATTTGTAAAGAGTGATACTCAGTCTTTCTTTGAGTTACTAGAACATACCTCTTTCTACAGAAGAAATTTTAATTTAGTTTCCTTGTTCTTCATTCATTTTGCAAAGTATTCTCAGCTATGAAATAATGACTGCAGGTATTTGAAAATAGGGCAAACTTTTAAGATTTTACTCTATCCTGTAAAGGCTTAACAATATTACATATAGGGACAGCGAGTTTGCTGTGAGATTGTATCACCTAGTAATATCAGAAGCTACACCCATAAAGTTTCACTAACATGACTGCTCAAGTGTGGGCTGAACAAGGACACTAACGGACATGCCAAAGTGTCTGGAGAAAAGTCCACATCCTGCATGAAGAATTATAGGCAACCAAAGAAAGCTGGGAGTGGGAGAAGGTGGTCTTCCCAAGGAAGAGCACACCAATTGATTGTCCGTGCCAGGTTAGTCCTGAAAACATAAATACAAATACCATTATATGGATTGAACTGGTTATATTTAGGAATATGTACACACACACACACACACACACACACACACACACACACACACATACATTAGTGAAAAAAAGTCCATGAATTTGAAGGATAGTAGGGAGGGAGGGCTTGGTGGGAGGAGAGGAGAGGGAGAAATATTATAATCAGCATTATTTCAAAAGTGCAATAAATTTATTGTAATAAAATACAATAAAAATAAAACAAAATATTTGAGTCAAAACTCTTCAATCAATTTTTTTCTATTTGTTTTTAGGGATTTTTTTATTTTTTGAAAACTTCATTTATGTATATAGTGTTTTGGAATCATCTCTAGCTCTTCATCTTCCTCCTCCAATGTTTTCCCCCTCTTCCCAATCCATCTGGAATCCATGATCTTTTTTAATAATTATTGTCATTGAATATATGTGTATATATACCTACCGAGTCTTATCAACTTTATAATAATCATTTGTTCTCCAGTGTCTTACTAAGCAGGTCGTTGTGGAATTTCTATTTATATACCTGGCTACTGGGTCTTAATTTTTCTGATTTCTTACCCTCTAATTTCTGTAAGACTCATTATGTAATGAAAGTATATTTTTCTATAGTTTCAACTACAGCACTTTTAAATTTCACTGAGTTTCAGAAACTGTTACAAAAGTGGTTAGGGACAAAGCTTGGGCCCCTGCTATCTTAAAACTGTAAGCTTAGCAACCTGTCCTATATCAACCAATGAAAGAGAAAAGGAATGATGAGAAGAGGAAGGAACTTTATTTGATGTGGTCACACTGAAAAGATGAGCATATAGTTCCAGTAGCCTCTACCCTACCTGCCCAGTCCATCTGGGAGTACTTAAGAGATTTAGGTATATACAGGGCACGAAATAAGCATCCAAAAGGAGCCTCCCAACAGAGTGGGCTTGCTCATCTTTGATCACTGTCTCACTAGCTCTAGTCTGAAAATTTGCCAGAACTCTGTGAAATTTCTTCCCAAGAGAAAAGCTTGCCCACTAGCTGGCATCAAGGACTCAGCCTTTTCTTTCTCCCAGCATGAGATTCCTGGGGAAGCAGACTTTTTTGGAGTCTATTGTTTAAAGAGTCTTAATAGCCAAAAGAAGGAGCAGGGGTGTCTATCTTTAGAATATCTTCCCTCTTACCAGAACAGTCAAAATATTATCTCCTTAAGTTTGTTCAATAACTCACATGAGATAATAAGCTGAAATTAAATATTAATAACAAATTAATAACAACTATGTAAGCACTACTAGGAAACATATAAGTGAAATTTTCAACATTACTCGTATTGCTATGATGGGAAATGTTTACGTTATTGAAAAACTTCCAAAATGCAGAGCTGTGAAAATTTGTTTAATTGGCTCTTTATTTGTCTACAGAGGCAGTTCTCAACCTGTGGTTTACAGAGGGTCAACTGACCCCTTCACAGGAGTCACATATCAAATATCCTGCATATCAGATATATTATATTATGATTCATAACAGTAGCAAAATTACAGTTGTGAAGTAGCAACAAATTATGGTTGGTGTTGCTACAACATGAGAACTGTATTAAAAGGACACAGCAATGGGAAGGTTGAAGTGAATTATAAAGTATGTAGAACGAAGATTAATATGGGCTGCTTAAACAAAGATTTCCATGCTCAGTCTCATTCTCAAAGAAAGGCAATGGAAAAGAGCACCATTTAACCTTAATTTGCTGTGTAAATATTGAAAGTAGCTTCAACTTTGATTTTGCACAGTGATAAGAAGGCTGTATCTAACTGACTCTCTTATATTTTAAGTTCAGTAAAAAAAAATCCTTGCTTATTTCCTGCACATTATTATCATATCTAGTATGATTAATAATCATTCTCAAGTTTTGCATTGAAGAACACTGTAGAAATCTTTTCCATGTATCAAAAGTGATAATTACATCCCCTATCCAACTTTATAATATTTATTGAGCAAAAGAAATGCTGTTCAGTTGTGGTCTGTCTTCACTGTGCTCTGCTTTGCAGACTATGCCCTGAAAAGGAAAATTCTAATTGTAGATATTACAGGTCAGGTTTTGAGAACCTTTTACTATTAAAACTATTCTCTCTGGCAAAGATGCTATGATATCAAAATTTTCCATTCAATCTTGACTATTTATTCCTTCTTGCAATTTTTATTATCTTATATGTTGTTAATGCAAAATAAGTAAAACTGTAAAAGTTTGTGTTTTTCACATACTTGTTCTGCTGATGAGAGACACAACTTACCTAAAATTTCCCTGAAAAATGGATCCCAGTCCTTAGCAGGAAATGACTCAAAGAAAAAGTCAAAATAAAGCAAACATATCATATTTTCTACCCTCTCCATGAATGTCATTTGGCCACTTAACCCTGACAAAACAATAGGTACATAGGAGGGAGGAAATGTAAGTCCCCCACTGTACTTTTCTATTGTGTAGCCATTACCAAAGTGAAGACTGTATACAAAGGGTACTTGGAGTAACTCAGCTATCTGCTCACCACAGGGACCAATAGCATCTGAAAGAACAACATCAAACTTGAATTTCTGTAGTTTTGATATAAGTTGTTTGTTCAAAACTGCTTCTCTACAAAGCTTTAACCACAAATCAGAAAATTGCCCAAACATTATGTTCATCGATGGGTAATATCTCCAACATGTATCTTTTGGCACATCATATACCCACATATTGACCCACTGGGTAAAAAACTTTTCTACTTCATCATTATTGGAAGCTGTAGGAAATGTTTCATATTTAAGACCAGATGGTTTTGGGGGATCAAGAAAGATAGAAGACGAAGGTCTCAGAACAGTCACTTCATGACCCCTTTGTACAAGTTCATCCAGTATTATCTTTAAATTCATCCAGTGACTGTATTCCATTGGCCATACCAACACCTTCCCACAGTTCCCATAGCTGAAGTACCAACTCATCTGCAGCAGGAACAGAACAGACATCCACTTCACAGGCATCCTGGTGAATCAAAGTCCTTCTGTTCACAGTGTGTTTCCTTCTGTCACTACTTTCACTTTTATCTAAGAAGAAATTAGCCTAGAAATTAATATATAACTTGCATTAATTAAAGCTGGAAACTGAATGACCATTAGCGTGTTGAAGGACAAAACAGAGAAGGCTAATTTTATTTGCTATCTTTTTACATGAGTGTGTTTAATGTCTCTTTTATGATGAAATGTTTTCAATAGGTCAGGAGGTGATGACTGCATGTTCAATCATCTGTGGTACATAGATACTTGAATCGTCTATAAAATGTCTCTCAATAGCAGTGAGAGGAGTAATGTGGCTGCTTTCTGAATTCTCATCTAAGCAGAATGGAAAGCATATTAATTTACACATCAGATCATTATTTCTTCCAGAGAATGAATCAAAAAAATTTGTAGTAATGTTCTTAAATGTACTTATTACATAAAATTCACCAACTTAAACTGTGTGAGAAATGTTTTGTAGTATATTTGCAATAAAGCATAAACTCCTTGACTACAAGTTTGCAAGAATTTCATGGGAAGTAGTAACCTTTTTCAGCCATCACTTTGGCAAAGCCAAAAAACCTGTGAAAGTGAAAAAAGCCATTCTACTAGCACATTCTAGGAAGAGCCAAAGTATAAAAGGATGTGTTGAGATTGCACGCCCTGGGTGTAAGGGCCGGAAGCAGTGGATGGCTGGGGCAGAACAACATTCTCTGGACATTACAGAACCATTACACATATGAGTCACAGGCTGTGACTGGATGCACAAAACCCCCACAAGATTAAACCAGCCATAATCCCAGAATGGATGAGGGGTACTTGAAGTCTCATGTCTACCTGAGGAATTATTGGTAGGTGATGAAGAGTGAGAAGCTCCAGTCTTGAGAGGGGTAATCATGCTCCAGGAGATGACTTTATACTCATCCACAAACTCACAGTATGAGTAAGTGAACTCAACTGGGTTTCAAAAATGAACTTCTGAAGATGGAAGTGAAAAACAGTGTGGGGTAGTGGGAAAAATGGAGGGGGAGCTGGTGTTTGATCAATAAATATTATACACGTGTCTCAAACTGTCAAAAAATAAAACAATGGTCTTATAAAAGGAAACTGAGCACAAGGCATCTACAGTCTTGGCTCAGAAAGCAACTCTGAACCACAGGGAACTTAACCTGGCATGGAGAAAAGAAGCAGGAGACTCCTAGAGCTTCTTGTCATGATCTGGATGGAAGAAGACCTTGTTTCTCAGAATATTTGCAGCTGGTTTGGTGAGCTTCACAGTTAGCACACGATTGTGTATTACCAGAGTAAAATAACCCAGTACATATTTTTCCCTCTATCACTAGATCCTCCTGCATAGATCATCTTGAGATGTGTTGTAAGTTATCTGGCCAACTTGCCCATGACCCCTGCATCTTAGGTCATTCTGCTCTGTAAACCTATTACCTAGCCTGTGTACATTCACAAACCAAGAAGCATATGGGAAACCTATTCTATATGTTTCACTCAATAGAATCCCTTGTAAAATAAGTTAATAAATATGCTCACTCTTCTGTTACCATTATAGCATTCACCAGAGCATGTTTCTACATACTGGCCTCTACAAAATAGCTTGGCTGAATGCCTGAATGGATTGATTCAGAGAAGGCCCCTTGACCCCACTAAAACAGCTAAATAAAATGCCCTAAGTGAGTTTTCTCAACGAAGGCTCTCACAAGCCAATTGCCTGGTTTGACTTATTCATGTATACCTCTAACATGCTTTTTCTCAGAATCTCAGTGTCTCATAAAGACACTGGTAAGTATTGAATAAATGCATCTATATACCATTCACTCCAGGAAACAGCATATCTGCTATTCCTGAGAATGTCAACTCCCACAAGTACATCCATGCAGTCATTGGATGCTGATTCATGTTCTACTCCAGGCCCTTGATGTGGTCCAACAATCCCTTAAGATTTCAGGTTGGTATCCTATCTACTATGTTACATCCATGAATGGACATGCCTGGACTCAACATGGTGACCCCATCCTATATAACCTGTAGAAAATGCAGAGCTGATCATGTCATGCTAAAACTAGTAGTTACCCAGCTTGCTAGAAAAGTTGAAAAGTAAAATATGACAAAAGTGCACAACCTATTCAGCCTAGGACAGAGAAACATACACCACTATCACTATTTACTACAGCTGAAGATGCTGTAAAGACACTGTACTAAAACACTCCCCTAGAATGATAGTCATGTAGTGACCTGAATACAGTAAAAGGTATCATTGAGAAGTTTTAATTATTTAAAAATAAGATCCACTCATTAGTTATTTTTGTCATCATTAGGTGAGTGCCTGGCAAAAAAGCAAGTTATAGGAGGAATGGTTTATGTTGGCTTTATTTTAAGCAATTGGTGTCCATCATGTCGTTGAATCTGTAAGAATGTTCATGGTGATGAGAGCCTTAATAGTTATTCCTTGTATGCTGTAGAACTAAAAAGTTAATATTCTTTGGAAATGTCTGCACATAAATACTCAAGAATTATGTCATAACGCCCTAGGCATTTCTTAATCAAGTCAGGTTAATAACAGGAACTAGCCACTATGCCATCCTACATATAAAATAAATACAGTTGACTTGCTCTGTGGGCAAATCACAACACAGTGATACAAAATTTATGAAACAATAAGACAACATATGACTCTAAAGGAGAAACTGAAATAGACATATTTCCTTATAAATCTTATAGTAAATTAGAAATTGAGTTAATTATATAGGCAAATAAAGTCAACAAAAGCAATATTGGGATTGAACTGTTATTAAACCCAACTGACCTAACTAATGTTGATAGCAGATTTTACACAATAGTTGTGGGACATATATTCTATCATCAGAACATGGCACATTCTCCAGGATCTATCAGTCATAAATTAGGCTCACAAAAATGATTGTCGGTAAGTTCTGAAAACGTAAATATTTAATCTTTCACTATTTATTCTTCTACAATTTCAACAAAATGGCCGCTCTCACTTTATTTTTGCAGTACCCTGGTGGTTTGACAGCCAGAGGAAAGATGATAGGTGAAATCAGAACCTTGTGAGGTTGGACATGTGGCCTCAGCAGATCCCACACAGGCTATATTGCTTGTCAAGCAAACAACAGAAGTTTGGAATGCAGATCTTCTGAATTCTAACCTCTGCTGCAGCTGAATTCTAACCTTCCATGATTTCAAGATCTCTCAGCACATTGTCTTTCCTTTGGTGGCAACTCAAGTTATAAATATCTCTCTGCATAAAATTCATTGTCCTTCCTCACCTCCTCTAGTATGTGGGTACATGTGGTGACATCAGGCTGCTATGTATTCTTCAGAGGAGTACTTTAAACAGACCATCCTTTACTAATCAATATAAGTGACTAAAACTGCATGTTAAAGAGACCTGGGTTCATCCTCCCTCCCTCCCTCCCTCCCTCCCTCCCTCCCTCCCTTCCTTCCTTCTTTTCTTCCCTCCTTTCTTCTTTCCTTCCTTCCTTCCTTCCTTCCTTCCTTCCTTCCTCCTTTCAATCTTGACTTCTGTGTCCTTGTCTATATTTGCTTCCTGTGCTGCTCTAGTGGTTGGAGAGATCCATGTGTGAGGGTACTATAGCACCAGCAGAGGATGACTTCTTACTAAATGACAGTATCTTTTAGATACACTTCTATTTCTATTCTTCTATGTGCCAAATCTTGAAGTGCATTGGACTTGAATCTCTGACCACTGCAGAACTATTACAAAGAAGACTGTTTGATCGTCACAAATTAGTGTCTGAAAAACATTTAACCCTGATTGAGAGACAAAAAGTCCTCTTGAGACAATACAGAAACAACTACCCCTACAAAATAATAATGGCAGGAATGTCTGTGTTCCTTGAGACTACTACATTCTTTGTGTTCACCAAAATTTCTCCAGTTCAAATGAATAAGTAGACTTTAGAGTTCAGATTTCATGTTTGAATTTAAAAGTACGTCAGAAGTGAATCATTCTTGAAATTTCTTCCACCAAGCAACATATTTCATTATTTTTTAATTTAGTGTTACTCAAGTTCTCAGAACATAGAACACAATCAGATTCTTCACTAGAATACAGCATAAATGGCCACTAACACAGACCCTAATAAAATCCTCATTATCTGCTGAAACCTCATGAACCCAGCTTATACTTTCTACACTTTGCTTTTTCACTTTCTGGTCTTCTAAGCTCCAATCCAAATGTCCCACAGAATTTGCTTACAGAATTCTAGATTCTTGCATTCTCACATGTCCAAATTTTTCCATATTTCTTTGAAAAAGTCATTAGACAATGATTTGTGAACCCTATAGCCAGGCTATCATGGTAATGAGCCCATTTATCATCACTACTTTTCTGTATTTGTTACCATTCTCATCATCATAACCAAACAACCTACAAAAACTCAGTTAGAAGAGGAAGGGTTTGTTTATGCTTTTATTTTTAGAGCTGTACAAGACAGGAACAATCACACCTATTGCATCAGGAGTGTGAGGTATTTATCTCACATTTGAGTCAATCAGGAGGAAACTGGACATGAAACAGGACCATAATGTAGATTGTAAAGCACCCCCCTACCCTGTGACCCATTTCCTAGAACCAGGCTCCATCTCCTCAATGTTTCCCCACATCACAAAATAAGTCTAAAATGGAGGATCAAATATTCAAAGACATATATCTATGGAATATTCAAGTCATGACATATCTTATGACTTTCTAAATAGAGGACTAAGGAAATAGAATCTACATTTTCACATATTTCAAGATAAAATATGAATAGCATGCTTTTTGCTTAATGGAAAATGGGAAGCAGGAATATCATTCCTACATAATTGCAGATATAGAAGCTTGCTTCCCTGTAACCTCTGTGGAAGTTTGAATGTATTGGCTCACATAAGCCAAGGGAGTGGCACTATTAGGAAGTGTGGCCTTGTTGGAGGAAGTATGTCACTGTCAGGGTAGGCTTTGAAGTCTCCTTTGCTCAAGCTTCACTCAGTGCGACACTCAGACCACTTCCTGTTGTCTGTAAAATGTAGAACTCTCAGCTACTTCTCCAGCACCATGTGTGCCTGCATGCCACCATGTCCCACCATGATGATGATGGACTGAACCACTGACCTGTAAGTGAGCAACCCCATTTAAGTGTTTTTGTTTGTAGTTGTGGTGTCTCTTCACAGCAATAGAAACCCTAACTAAGACAGGCTTTGAATGCACTTTTAGGAGTTACTTGGTTATCACATTGAAGATTTGACTTGGAAAATCCACTTCACAGTGTATTTCCACTCAGGTTCCTATTCCATGTCACCATCTTGGGACTCTAGATGGTAGAGTTCCTGTGAAGTAGTTGGGTAACTGCATTGACAACTTATTTTATTCAGCCTTATAAACAAGCCGATGGTGTCTGCCACCTCCATATTGCCATAGGAAGTACCACTTCATGCCACAAATGGCTCAAACTCTAGAGAGCCTTCAGGAAAAAAAATGTGCCTTCTCATCCAACTGTTGCCCAGGTATCAATTTTACGTTTCTGCTCATTTATCTGAAGCAATATGATAACCTCAACCACAGGAAAATTGTCAGGAAGCCTGGCTTGAGGGTATTTTCCCTGAGAGGCCCTAAGGAGCAGAAAAGTAGTCCCATCCACCCATTACTTAGCCTAGGTAGTTGTCTCAAAGGCTAGTCTGAATGGTTTTACCTTTGTTGAAACTTTTACAAAGCACTCAGGTAGCCTTACTCATTCTTATATGGACCCCAAAAGAGGTTGAACAGTTCATTCTCAGAAACACTGCCTAATAACATGAGAAGAAAAAAGGTAGCATTTTCATAAATTCTCATCCCCAAGGAAGCAGCCGGACTACTACTCAGTGATAAGAATGGATCCACCATGAAATAACTGTTACAGCCCTTGGATACCCTGGGCCCAAAGCTGTGGCTTCACGTCTGGTGCAATAAACCATCACCCTATCTTACTAGCTGACAGGATACAAGTCACAGCAAAGTTATCAGTACAAAGCTCTAACCAACAGTTAATCAGACAGATAATGACAAGTGTTTACAACCAAGCTAACATGGTATAATTTGCATTACAATGTTTATTTATTTTCAGTCTTATCGTAGTTGTGAAATTTGTAAGAGGAAATGCCAGAAAATTTTTGCTTTGGTAAGCCTATTTTTTACACTGCTCCTTTCTTTGGGTAATGCAGACATATGCTGTTTGAAATTTCTTTCTTTCCCTTTGAAGAAGGAAGAGTTGCCCACTCTCCACTCTGGAGGGTTTTGGTTATTTTGGAATCCTTCTATCCTGAAATTACCTAATTTCACATAATAAATAGGTACCCTAAACTGTGATTAGTTGAATCATTTCCAGAGTTGCCAATAATTGTCTTTCGCTAGGAAAGTTATGTGCAAGCTGGCAGTACAATTCACAGCCTCCTAAGCCTAGGCTACTGAAATAACCATAGTCATATTGCACAGGAGTGAAGCCACACCTTTGGACCCAAGGTGCTTCCTGTCAGTAACAGTTACTTCGAGGTGGACACATTTTCACAATGGCACAGCTCCTCTTTTCTCATGGGGAGGAGCTAGGAATTTTGCTGGTTTAGTAAAGTACATTGTAAGTTCTCCTCGAAGATCTATGAGGTCATCGCTCCAGATAGTTAGGTTTCTAGTACCAGGTATGAATTTTCTCTTGTTGAATGGGTCTTAAGTTCAATTAGAGGGCGTTTGGTAATTGCCAGTGTAGGAGTGCCAGTGTTGTAGCTTAAGGCTATTATGCCATGTTGGTTATTGTGATACTTCGCAGACATCATAACTGGGTAGGGCTGTTGGTGTTTTCCCTCTCCCTTGTATGACATCTACTGTGACCAGGAAAGCTAGGCTTCAGGAGACTTTCAGTTCAGATGCAGCTCATTTCCTATGGGTCCTTTGTCTGAAGTGCATGGTGTCTTCAGCAATAGGAACTTATCTTCCACCCCTGGGGAGCAACCGAAATCAACAGCAATAATCTTTAATGTTTTGGGAGTCTTTTGGACAACCCTAAACAACAACTCAAAAGGTGACTTCTCACGCATGTTATGGGGTTTTTGTTTTTTTTTTTCAGTCTATGGCTCTTGTAGGAGTTTTTCCAATCCAGGTAGGAAAATTTTCTTTTAAACTGTATATGTATATGTATATAATAGACTTATATATATTATGTTTAACTTTAGGTAAATAGATCCTTACTGTTATTTTACTCTCTTCTCTCTCTCTCTTCTTTAGATAAGATGCAAAGAGTTATTTCAATCTTTCTGAATTTGTCAATATTTGTTTTATGTCTCAGTGTGCTGTCTATTTTAGGGCAGCTTCCATGGGATGCTGAGGAGAATGTATATTTTTTGGTGTTTAGGGAATATTCTGTAGATATCTCTGAATCCCAGATGATGTATGATGTTATTTGATTCTGATGTTCTTCTGCTTAATTTTTGTCCAGATGACCAGTCTTTTAGAGAAATCTGTTGGAGAAAGTAGGGTACTTAAATCACCTACTATTAATGGCTTGATGTTAATCTATGCCTTAAATCCAGTAGTATATTTTTAATGAAATTGGCACCAGAATTTGGTGCATGTATATTTAGGGTAGTAAAATTTTCTTGGTTAATCGTTCCTTTAAATTAGAATGACTGGTGTTTTTTCCACCTCTTGCAGCTTTCAGTACTATTTATTTCTTCTGTGTACTTATATACTCTGTGTTTTAATTGTGATATGCTGTGAGGAGTTTTATTTTCCTGGTTTTATCTATTTGGTGCTGTGTGTGCTTCTTGTGTTTTTATGGATAAGCCTTTTCTTAGGCTTGGGAACTCTTAAAATTCAATTTCTTATTTTAATAATGAATGAATGACAGCTGACATGTGTAGGATTGTCTCTCAACTCAAAGGTGGAAAACAGCCCACACCATTCGTTTACACTGTTAATAGAGATGACATGATATAAACTCACAGAAATCACAAAACTTACACAATCTTATATTTTAAAAAAAGGAAACCAGTCCTGGTGAGGTCAGGAAGTCGGAAACTGAATCCTAAAACATCAGACAAGTAAGCTAGTGAGTGTATCTAATGCCAGAACTACAGGGCCCTGCCTGACCTGACAAGCAGTCCTGAATAGGAGAGTGAGGATTGAGAAATAATAGATAGGAAAATCACCCTGTTATCCAACCTTGAAGAGTAAGACATCTGGTTTGGCCTTTGACCAAACATCCTGTTATCCAGCCTAAGAGAGCAAGGACAAGCTTGAATTCTCTGACCTCTAGTCAAGATGAAATCAAGGCACAAACTGGGGGCACTGTGGGCTCCCACACAGAATGGGAACACGATCAGCCCTTCCATGTAGCTAGCTTAAACTTAGCTTTTGGGAAATACAGATCGTCAAGGTCTTGTTATTATTCTCCTGCTATTTATATTGGCAATGTTAGTTTCTTGATGGCCCTTAAGAGGTCAGAAGTCACTAAGTGGAGGGAGGGTCTTCATGAGTATTGAATAGTCAATACTGCACCAAAAAAATGAACCAACTGAGATTCTATTTTGTGGTTTATGGGTGTCTGCATAAAAAGGAAAAAGAAAGAGATGGAGATAGATGATAGATAGATAGATAGATAGATAGATAGATAGATAGATAGATAGATAGATAGATTATAGGAAGAAAGAAAGGAAGAAGGAAGCAAGGAAGGGTGAGAGGAAGAAGTATGTCTGAAAGTAATGTTTAACTAGTCTGCCAAATCTTCAGCTCAGTAGAGTGAATTACTAGACAGGGAATTTGTATATACATAAGAGCATAAAATAGAAGCAATGGATTTAACATATCCTAAGGCCAACTTCTCATAATCATGGAGTCGGACGTTAATTCCACTTGACTTCTCAGAACTGTAAGCTCTAATCAGAAACACAAAATGCTGAGTCATGGAGTTATGCAGCACATATTAAATCTTATCACATCACTAGAACTGTAATCTAAATGTTAGCATCCGTTAATATGACTCAACAAAATATTGTCAGTTATCTCTAGACACACCAGCTCAAAAGCTTAATTTCAAAATCTATATTAAAATACAATGTCCAATATTAAATCAGATTAAAACACTTTTATCATTTTATAACATGTTTACTTCATCATGACTGCCACAGATTGAGGCTTTATGACACACCATCTTGCAGTTTCCTAAAACATGATCTGTACTTTACTATTGAAATAGACTTTATGACTTGCTTTGATTTTACTTTTTGTTTTTACTCTTTCTCTTATATCTTCCTACTTCAAGTAAAGATAGTGCTATCCTTCCCTATGTGGGTTGATTTTGGGTGCCTCTAAAGACATTTGGCTGGGTAGGTACCTCACTCAGAGTTGGTGTATCCCATCCACCTTTCTCTCTGAATAGCTCAAGAAGCATATGTACATGACTATTCCAATATACAAGCAATACAAATATTGTCAGATTGTGTATCAAATATATACTGCATCATACAAATTAGAGTTTCATATATTTTTTATCATACTCATCCACTAAACCAACCTGACCTCCTCTGGTAGCATCTTTAGTGTGTGCCACACTGCCTTTAAGTATTTTGCTAGCAAAAGAGCAAGCTAGAAAGATATGCCTATCTGCAGTACTACTGTAATGTTTAAATTTACGTTGTACTTGTTAATATGTTCCTTTTTAATAATGTAAATATCAGGCTGAAAAGATGGCTCAGCAGTTAAGATTACTGGCTTCTCTTCCAAAAGAACCAGATCAATTTCCAGCAACCACATGGTAGCTCATAACCATCTGTAATTCCAGTCCCAGGAGAGATGACACCAGGCAGCCCAGATAGAGCCAAGCTAAAGCTATGCCTTGATGTGCTAATGAACTAACCACAAGGTAGCACTGATATGTGAGTGAACCAGATGTAAGCTCTGACCCCTAGCAGCACAAAGCTAAGGGAAAATTAAAAGAGACAAGAGCTGGAACTTTGGAAGTGGCTCCTTGGATCACATGCTGTGCTCCTTCTGAGAAACAGTTTACTGAGCCTTTGTGTTGATACTCATCTGCAAGAGGACTTTGAAACTGGCCTCTGTGTGTGACCCTAGCTTTGGTTACCATTGCACTTCCAGCATTGTTGATAAGCTCACACATGTCCACCTGTGCTCTCAGGGACCTTCTGGACCCTCATATGTGCTGACCTGACACAGATGAAGGACTTCACCATGGCATGGGTCAAGACTATAGATTCCTAAGCATCCTCATGGGAGGAGATTCCCCAATGGAAACCTACAGCAGCATTTTCTGCCTGGCAACTGTTCCCTGCTTGGTGAGGTTTCTGTTTGACTTTTATTAACATGATATTATAAGAAACGTTTGTGTGAATGTGCTGAGTACACTCAAAAGACAAATCTTGTGTGAGCATGCTAGTTGCTGAGGTCCTCACAGCCCACTGGCCATGCCCTCTGCATCCTCACTCTTACTTGGTTGCCTAAGTCAAATGGTACAGCTGATGAGCAAAGTGCAATTTTGAGAGCAACATTTAACCTTAAACATGAACTTTTATCTTTGGAAAAATGCTAACTGGGGAAGGATGTTTGCCAGATAGTGTATTTCTGAATTTATTAAATATAGAACTTTATTTGTCTCATTCAGCATTCTGATAAAAAAAGACAGTTCATTTTATCTACATTTTCCACCTCTTTTACAACACAATTTCATTCTTTTCTTTAACTCGACTTAACATTGTCTGCCTTTTCTGTTCTGAGACAATCATCAGTAGGATATCATGAAAAGATACATGAATTTTTCAGTTATTGTTTTTAAATTAATCATTGAACCAACTACCTCATATACATGTAATTACCCAATACCAATAGCTGTAATCATGACTCCTATGAATGTGAGAAGAGAGGTCAGGATGAGAACATTAGTCATTTCATTTTTTTTCACACTATTATTTACTTTTAGAATAAGGGTTATTTCTTTGTTTGTTTGAATTTTTCCCATAATTTTTTTTACTGATTCTTTGGAAATTTCACATCATGCACTCCAATCCCACTCATTTCCCAGTCCTTCCATATCTGCCTTCCACCCCTGTAACCTCCCCCACAAAAGTAAATAGAAAATAAAAATAACAAAAAGTCTCATGGGAGAAGCTGCAGTGTGAGATGGTGTCTCACACCTTATACTCTTTTGTACCAACAGCTTTACTTGAAAATGTTCGTTGCAGTGTATCAATGGTCTGGTTCGAGGCCTCTGGCTTCTGCTACCCTATTGGAGCTGGATCTTACTGAGATTCCAATAAGATATCTTGCTGTTGCCCTGTGTCATGGAGCTCCTACAACTTTGGTTCTGTAGGGCCAGCCCCTTCATTAACTCTAGCAGCTCACAGATGGTGTAGGTGTTGGGGTGAGTCAGCTCAAAGACCTGGATCTTGGCCTGGGTGGTAGCTGAGTTGGTCAGCCCACCAGCTTTCCCTTGCCAATGTCACCAGGGCCAACTCTCCCATAATGTACAGTTGAGGGGTGAGACTGCCTCTTTTGTGCCCACATCATCAGGGCCAGCTCTTCTACATCCATGCCAACAGGGCCAGCTCTCCTGCATTGCCAAGATGAGGGACAGAATAGCTCTCCCCCACTAAGTCATGAGGTCAGCACTTCTACACCGGCATAGGGGACCAGCTCTCCCCCACTAAGTCATGAGGTCAGCTCTTCTACACCGTCATAGGGGGCCAGCTCTCCCACAGTGCAAAGGCAAGTGCTCATGTCACCACTGGTGCTACAGTGTGGTGGCTGGTGAGTGGTTGGACCAACTCAGCACAGTACTCAGACATTAACATGGCCTCAAATGGTAGCCCAGAACAAGTTTTCCGTCACTATGGACATGGACATAGACCCCTGATACAGAAAGTCCACAGACCCAGATATGGTCCTCTGTGGCATCACAGATACCACCATGGCCTCAGGTAGCAGTGCAGGCCTCTGACATCGGGTTGTTCCCTGCTGCCTTCACGTCTGCAGTTCTGCCTCTCTTCATAGAGCACAGACTGCTTCCACTTCTCTTTCTCTCCCGTCTCTCCACCACATACTTACTCATCATAGTGGTGCCAGTCCTCTCCTTTGTTTGAATTTTTTAAATATTCGTTTTTATTTGAGAAAGGGGAGGGCTTATTTCATCTCGTAGCTCCCTGTCCATTACTGAGGAAAAGTAGGTCAGAGGTTAAAGGCACGAATCAGAAGGCAGAACTGAAGCAGATGTAATGGAGGGACTCTGCTTACTAGGTTGTTCCTTATAGCTTGCTCAGCGTTTTCATTTTTATTATGTCTTTTATTTTTTGAGAATATAATGTAATTACATTATTTTCCCCTTCCATTTCATCTGTCAAAAGAAGATATGACTTGATAAATTAATCAGTGAATATTTGGAAGATAGTTCATAAATTAGAATGATGCTGAAATTTAGTTCATGTAGTACATTCTCAATGAGCTCTACTAATTCTTCATTTTCTTTCCCATCTTTATAGACTTTTGATAAACGAATAAGCAGGATTTTATGGTAAAGAAAGCTATGGCTGCCACACAGGCTAGTAGGAATCCAATCACATCCAGAGAATGGTACTGGTACCAGGTGAGATCATAGGCAATTGGCCTCAGGTGCTTGGCTCCTTTGTGGCGCATGACAAACTCAATCCAGAAGACGGCTGTCCAGGGGCTTTGTGCACTGGTCATGGTGAATGACTGATAACCACATAGCTTTCTCTTTATAGCTGAAAGAAGTAACATTTACATCAACTTACATAATGAATGAAAAATCCACATGTATAATTTTTTTCTTTATTTATTATGTACACAGAAGAGGGCGCCAGATCTCATTACAGATGGCTATGAGCCACCATGTGGGTGCTGGGAATTGAACTCAGGACCTCTGGAAGAGTAGTCAGTGTTCTTAACCTCTGAGCCATCTCTCCAGCCCCCACATGTATAATTTTTGTGTAGATAGTAAATAAATTACACAAAAGTAGAAGGAAAATGAATTATGTTTTCTGTTCATGACTAGGAAGATCTTCAGAGGCATGTCTGAGCTCCTTGAGCATGCAAGATTAAGCATAGAAAAAGAAAAATGGGAAAAGATCAAATACAATCAGAACATATTGTATGAAAAAATTGTTTTCAATAAAAAGAAAATAGAAAAAAGAAAATGTAAATTTTTAAAAATGGAGTTTGTATAATAACATAATGTTCCTATGTGGTCTTGGCCAAATATGACCACCTACATATTAAAATGGGCTTATGCATGGAAATGTTTTCCTTGCTATTCAAAACAATAGGTAGGCTAGGATTTACCAACCCAGAGTCCACCTGGGAGACTGTGGCTTTTAATGCTGAAATAGAAGGTAAGATGGGCACTTGCTCTTGAGGTGACCCTGTGCATAGACAATGTCTTCTAACAAGGACCTAATCTAACAAAATACCTATATAAAAGTGATGATAAGGAAATTAACTCAATATACTTGAAAAATATTTATATTGACTTTGAAAGGAAAATTTTCTATAAATAAATATTGGAAAAATCAATGTGTATATTAGTAACATAAGTGGATTGTTGAACTGGGATTACAATCACACATTTTTTTAATGTGTCTTGGTGTTTGGCCTACATGTTTGTTTCTGTGAGGATGTCTGCTCCCAAGGACCTGGAATTACAGAAAGACAGTTGTTAGCTGCCATGTGGGTACTGGGAATTGATACTGGGTCCTCTGGAATAGCAGTCAGTGCTCATAAACACTGAGCCATCTCTCCAGCTTTGACACATTTCTCAACTCCTGGTTAATATTACTGAACCTAACTTTGTCTAAGTTGCTGTTGGTTAAATGATAAGGCCTGGATAAGCATGAGAATAAATGAAGGAGAGTGAAGAGTGTGGCATCCTTGCTGTGGTAGTTCTTCACAGTTCCCATCATCCATCCTCACCTCCTGGCTCCTCGAGACTGGGCATTTATATCCACTGATTCTTAATTTATCCAGAATTCTAACAAGAGTAACTTGACATTTGACCAAAGTAATAAGAGGACAGCTTCCTCTTAACAGGTTCTTTGGTGATACAAAAGCAAGAAATCAGACACCGTGGGCTCCAACACTCAGCTGTACAAATTGATCCCCCAGAATGACCTTCTCGGTAAACAAGGGAAGATCCCTAAGACATGAGGAATGACTGCTCAGGAAGGTGAATGTCAACACTAAGGTATTTAGGACAACTGTTATCTACTTCTGGAGAAAATGGGTAAATAATTGATGTGAATATTCTGTACAGTAACATCGGAGATGGGAGAATCCATTTTTATCTCCACTGTAATTAACTTTCAGATACACTTAAGACACTTCTTCATGTTTGTGTTCACCTCTATTTTTTCTATACCTTTACATACACCCTTTCCCCTACTGTAGGTCAATTTCCAATGCCAGTGAGCATGGTATTCCTCATTAATGACTCTGCAGTTACTAGCTCCCCCAAACTCCACATCATGAGGCAGTCCTGTATGTGGTGAAGCATTGCTTGTCCTAATTCTCATTCCATCAGTACAATCAACCAACCCCCTACTACACAGAGCCAACCTACCATGTGCAGCGGCTTCACTGTTCCTTTAAGAGAACACACTCTCCTGAACCACAGCCTGTGCTTACACAATTGTTTGCTGCACTTGGGAGGAGCTCTGCCCTTTTTGTCCATTGCACAAAATCATTCTATTTCCACACTGCACCTCCTCTATGTGGCCTTCACTTAATCTCTGTGGACTTGCACTGTTCCTTGCTCTAAGACATGAAAGAAATTCAGTGAATCCCATGGTTATGATAATTTGTCTAGAGAATACCTGCCTTTTCTGTGCCTTTTTCCCCTGCCTCTCATTTTCTTTCTCAGACTTATGATCAATATTTCCCTGAATTTCTCCCCTTCCTAGGTCATCCTAAAACCAGAGCTTTTATAACTCATGGTGGCACTAACGGCATCTATGAGGCGATCTACCACGGGATCCCTGTGGTTGGCATTCCTTTGTTTGCAGACCAGTTTGATAATGTTGTTCACATGAAGACCAAAGGAGCAGGTGTTAGACTAGACTTTCTCACAATGTCCAGTGCAGATTTGGTTGATGCAGTGAAGACAGTCACAATGACCCTTTGTAAGTACAGTGATTTTGTTCAAGATGGCACTGGTCCAGATAGGTTCTCTCCAAGGTAACAGTAGAATTCATCTGATCTTTAGTGTAATCAGATTTCCTGTTTCTCACCCATACCACAGCTTCATGAACAAGTAAACACACAGATTATATTATTTACAAACTGTATAGCATATGGCAGGATCTTGCTAGCTAGCTCTTATATCTTAAATTAACCCATTTCTATTAATCTATGTTGTGTCACATGTTCTGTGGCTTACCAGTCTCCTGGCATGTTGTTCCTTGGGTGGCAGTCTGGCAGCTCTCTCTCCTCTCCTTTCTTCTTCCTGTCTATCTGCTTATATTTCCTGTCTGCATCTAAGCTGCCATGCGACAGGCCAATACAGCTTTATTTATCAACCAATATGGGAAAAACATATATTCAAAGCATACAGAAAGACATCCCCTAGCACATTACTCTAAGTATGAAAACATCAACAAAAATATAAAACCCATTTAAGCACTGTGGAATGAGCTTTTATTATCAATCAAGACTGCAAACTATCCCTACAGATGTACTGTATGAGAGGTTAGTTTACAATGATTTGATGATGAAAATAGTATCTAAGCTGCATCCCAGCCCTCAAGTCATCTTGTGCAAAGTATGTCCCATTCATACCAGTTCCCAATTTTTAATCATCAATAGTGCTTTTATTGAGATTATAAAGAATTATGACACTGTTTTGTCTCAAGAGCATCAATGTGATCATGCTCAATGTCTATAAACCACCTCACTTACAGCGCTAGAAAAGGTTTATGAACATTTGCTCTGCTGGAAAGATTTACTTCCCAAAATGATTTGCCATTTCAGTTTTGGGAAGAATTTCTCAGAAAATACAAGCTTACAGGAAATCTTTCAAAAATGTCCCCATCAAGACCACACTGTACCTAGTGCTAATCTATGGCATTTATTGAGTCTCATAATGCTTTCACTGAAGCTTTCTTAGACTTGAAGCACATGGACGTCCCCCAGTGCATCCCAGCAAGGCAGGCTTTCCATATTATCCCTTAGTCACAACTGACCTGGACACTCTCACTCTTTTTTTTTTTTTTTTGGTTTTTCGAGACAGGGTTTCTCTGTGTAGCTTTGCCCCT
>CABHPH010136029.1:0-17029 GCA_902168325.1 Peromyscus nudipes | reverse complement strand
ATAGATAGATAGATAGATAGATAGATAGATAGATAGATAGATAGATAGATGCAAATATGCTTTATATTCTAGCCACATGCTTGTAAATGACGCTGGCTATGTTATCAAAAGTGCTTTCAGAAGACTCCCTGGCATATTCATCTTCACCCGACACTTATGTCATGTTATACTTTCCCTGTTCTGATCCCTCTTCAGGAAGACCCACAACACTCATTGAGATGATGGGGAAGGCAGATATATGGCTCATTCGAACCTACTGGGATTTGGAATTTCCTCACCCTCTCTTACCAAATTTTGATTATGTTGGAGGACTCCACTGCAGACCTGCCAAGCCTCTGCCTAAGGTAAATATAATGCCGTTTGATTGCTTCTGTTTGCCTTGCATTTTCGGCAAGAGTGATTATATTTTATTACTTCAGAATGGTTGTCAAACTCAGAGAGTCACAGGAATTTAGATAAAGAAAGCCACCTGTAGAAACACCTGTATCTATTCCATCACAAGATGTGCATTTTAAACCAGCAGTGGTGGTACAAGCCTTTAATCCCAGCACTTGGGAAGCAGAGTCTTGCAGATCTATGTGAGTTCAAGACCAAACTGGCCTACAGACTGAGATCCAGGACAGCTAGGATTGTTATACAGAGAAATACTGTCTCAAAAAATAAAAAAAATATGATTTTCATATATATTAAATTAATTCAGCAAGATTCTGTAATAACAAAAAAAAAACATTTTCCTGTACTTGAGTGTAACAAACACTAAATGCAGAGGAAGGTCCAAAAGCCAAGTCCTATGCAAAGTGATTTGAGAGTAGATAGATGGAGTATGAACAAATAAAAACTGATTTTCAAGAGTCATACTGGCTCTGTTTACTTTCTTGATCAAACACACAAGTGAAAACATACATACACGCATACATTTCCCAAACTGACACAGTAACATCAGTGTAAATGGAGGTGGAGCTTTGCTTTTTCTTGGCTGCTCGCTCCCATATATCACACAAAGCTTATCCTAATTACAGAACGTTTGGTCTATAATTCAGGCTTATTACTAACTATCTCATACAACTGAAATTAACCCATTTCTAATAATCTACATTTTGCCACGTGGCTTTGTTGCTTTACCTGTTCTCTAGCATCTTGTTCCTTCCAGGGGATGGCTTGTCTCTCTCTGTCTCTGCCCTTTTCTTCTCTGTATTTTCAGTTTGGCTGTCTCACCTGGCCTTATTCTGCCTTGCTCTAGGCCATAGTATCTTCTTTATTAACCAGTGAGAGAAATACATATTCATAGCTTACAGAAGGATTATCCCACAGCATTTGCCCCTTTCTGTCTATTCAAAATGGAAGGTTTCAACTTTACTGTAGTAAACTTACATACAAAAAAAAAAACAGGTATCAACAAGAATTATAGTTACAATATCCAGTCCATTTGTATTTGACAAAATTAGAGAAAATGTTTTATTATTTATCTCATCTTAGTGAGTTTAAAGTTTTATATCTCACTTACCTCTTTATCATAAATAAGAAAACTTATAATTATCTGTCCTCAATTCCATCAAAGAACTGAGAAGGAAATAATATTACCTGAGGAAGCAAAACGTGCAGGCAAGTGACTTCCAAAAAACATGACAAATGACAGAATCAGCGGGCTGCCTGGAAAGTCACCAAAGGTTCCTCTGTAATATTGGGACATCCATCTCTGGGACACAGACCCAGCATATCTGACAGACTTTCCTGTGAAGCAGGGAAATTTGAAGGACTGTCCTACCTTGTCTTGGCAATGCTCGGCAGTCACCTTTCTGATATCCTGCTGGTACAGTTTGGACAAGAACAGTCAGCTATTGAAGGAAGGCCAGTTTTTTTGCCCACATGGCTAGCTTTTGCCATAAAGAAAACAAACTCCATACAGAGTTTCTCAATGCCCATCAACTTTTATGGAG
Source organism: Peromyscus nudipes (assembly GCA_902168325.1). Lineage (NCBI taxonomy): Eukaryota > Metazoa > Chordata > Mammalia > Rodentia > Cricetidae > Peromyscus > Peromyscus nudipes. Next base: position 15,092 of record CABHPH010136029.1, on the reverse strand, counting down.
TACATTGGTGCTGCCAGGAACAGATGTGTCTCACAGTCATGAAAAGTCTAATTTATTAAAACATTTTCAATGCCATGCGCTCAAAAACACTTTCAGCAGCTATTTGATGATATAAGACACTGTTTCAAACCTGCATTAATACTACATTTCCCAGAAAGCCTTTTAGGTATGCTAGCAAACTTTCCAGTTCCCTTTACAGGGTTTCACTTTTGCAACAGGAGATTTTTCTTTCCTAAGCTTCCTTAGAATGCCTGTGCCACCTTTAACAGTTATGCCTCTCTAATTAGAACTTTTACCTGACCCAGTTGCTAAGCTTTGTGTCTGTTTTGATTCGTACTCAGTTTGTGGCTTATTGCCAGAGTCCAATCCCTTAGGGATTAACTCCAGGTCAATGAAACAAAGAGGAAGCACTTGTTTCAGAAATTTCAGAAAAAAGAGCTTTTCTCCTAGATATCTCCCTGTTACACTCTTCCCTGATAGATTTTTCCTATGATTCTTCCCCAGGATTTTGCATTCATAGCTACATAGTTAGGCTTATCTTATCCTACTTTACCCTAAGCCTTTTCTTTTCTATATTCCTAACCCAATATTTCTATTTTCTACCTTCCTTAATTTTTATAGATAGACGAGAGAGAGAGAGAGAGAGACAGAGAGACAGAGAGACAGAGAGACAGAAAGACAAAGAGAGAGAATATAGAGAGACAAATCTAAAGTTGCAGCCTTGAGGTATTTCACTGCCTAACCTATACACCCAAGAATAAAATACCGTTGCCTTCATTTTTCAATTCCTTATCAGCATGCATACACTCCTTCACCCCCATAATCCTTTCACCAAGTCTAGGGTTATTTTTTTTCTTTTTTATCTTTTCCTTGTCTCTGTTCAGGTGTCATCAGTGGGAGACCAGCCCCTATTATTATTTACCCCAGGGACTCTTGAGTAATGGGAGATAAGAGACTTAATTAGAAGTAGAGGGGAGAGAAAAAGACAGAAAACACAGGATAGATGCAGGTGGGCCTGGATCCTCATTCAAATGGGCCCCGAAATTTATTCCAAAGGTCTATTTATAACAATGCCCAGGGGTAGAGGAAAGAACTCCCCCTTGCTAGTTACGGTCAAGTGTAGACCCTTACAAACATCTGATATTCAGGCCCATGGTCCAATCATCCTCTTATGCAGTCCTCCTGAGTGCAGGCATCAGGAAACCTAGTGGGCTACAACTATTGAATGAAAACAATGAATGTTTATTCATAAATATAATTTTGGGAATTTGCATGTAGTTTTCTAGACTACTTCCCACTGAATGGTAGGTGCTGCTAATCTTTGAGGGACCCTAAAAAAATTAGAATTATGGTCAAGTCCTGACTGGAGTCTTTTGTGACAGCAGCTTTCAAGCTGTTCTGGATGTAGAACTCAGAGGAAACTGCAACAGAGGTGCTCTGAAATGTTGGCTCATCTGGGCCATTCATTCTCACCAGAGATTTTTCATGGGATCTTCCTCAATCAAACCATATTAACTTGGAAGAAATGCATAGCCTCTCCTTTCCTGTGGAAACAAAATCATAACCTCTCCTCAAAAGCATTTTTGATTTCCATTTGACAAATATATTTTTTGACTTCCATATTAAAGTTAAAGCATTCCTAAAGTATCTTGGCGGGTTTATTTCAATATTCCCTCTTTCAATGACAGGGCTCTTAGCAGCTCTCCTTTGTTTATCAGTAATCAAAAAATTCAAAATTAATACAGCAACAAACAGGATCCAGACTTCCTATGTATTTCACGTCTTTGTGTGGCTTTTTTAAATATTACTTCTATTGTTTCATTATCTATATATTTGTTTCAGTGAAGGTCTATACCCATTCTTCATTAACCAATAAAAGGAATACATATTCACAGCACACAGAAGGATTATCCCCCTGCCCATAAATGAACAGCATATAGTAAATTTCTTTTCAATGAAACTAATATATGTTACAAAGAACATGAATGAAAAGACAATGGACATTCTTAACAAGATTAGCAATAGATTTATGGTCCATGAATTCCACTCCTGAGTATGTATATAAAAGAACTAAATGGAGGACTTCTACGAGACAGTAATGCAAGGATTATCATGGCAGCACTACTCCTAAAGGGAAGAGTGCAGGTGGATTGAAAACGAATGGCCCCCATATGCTCATATACTTGAATGTTTGGTTCCCAGTTGGTGAACTGTTTAGGAAGGATTACAAGGGATGACTTAATCAGAGAAAATGTGTCACAGGAGGTAGGCTTTAAGGTGTCAATAACCCAAACCATGCCTGGTCTCTTTCTATGTGTCTGCATCTTATGGTTCAGGTAGAGTTCTGGGATACTATTCCAGTGCCAGGCCTGCCTGCCTGCCTGAGAGGGTGCTCCCCACCATGATGTTCATAGACTAACCCTCTGAAACTTTAAGCAAGCCCTCAACTAATTGATTTTTTTTATAAATTGCCTTAATAATGGAGTCTCCTCACAACATTAGAACAGAAACTAAGAAAGGTAGAAGCACACTAAATATCACTAAAATTGTTGATAAAAATTAGATAGTATGTAAATACAAAAAAATCACAAAAACTTTAAAACCTATGGTCTAGAGATGCATGGTATTACCTTTAATAACAGTACACTAAGTAAACTAGCCAATGAATAGGACAGAAATAAAATAAGAATTCCTTACGTAAACTCTTTAGACTGGTCACAGTAATAGAAACAGAAAGCAGATGTTTGGTGACCAAGAGACTGAGGAGGAAGAAAGAGAACTCTGAATTTAATATCAACAAATCTTGCTTTTCAAGAAGAAAAAAAATCCAGAACTGTTTGTATGAATGTGAAGATGTGTAACACAGAGAACTTTAACCTAATAGCTGACTACAACTGTACAGCTTATTTGTGGATGTGAATAGTTTTAAAGCATCCAGTATTCCACTCATTTCTAATGCTGCTCAGTTTCTTCCTGTGGATGTTGATAGCAGTTTTTAAGCAGGTTATTTGGTGTTGATGCTGTTTGTGATGAGCTGATATTCCATTAACAGGAAATAGAAGACTTCGTCCAGTCTTCTGGAGAACATGGTGTTGTGGTGTTTTCCCTGGGGTCCATGGTGGGTACCCTAACAGAAGAAAGGGCCAATATGATTGCTGCAGGCCTTGCCCAGATTCCACAGAAGGTGAGATACAGTGTCTCAGTGTTGCATCCTCACTAAGACTGTCATGTCCAGCTCAGGTGTGATGGCAGAAACCTCCATCTTCAGTGAGAAACTGAAGCTGTCCTGATAGCTCTAGCTCATCTCTGAAGTCACTTATGACACCAAAATACAGGGGACAGATGCCAAATAGTGTGTGGTGTTTTTGATTAGTAACTTTGTTATTATCATTGTGTTCAGAAAGAAAAACACTTAACCAGTGTTTGTGAAGTTGATATTAGGAAGGTATTATAGGCACAAAAATGTGCCTTCTTCCTTCCTCCATTATCTTGGAGGATATTTAAGGAATCTAAACACACTACAGTATAACCTAGCAGCATTTAAATTATAACCAGTAAGCACACTGGCCCAGTAACAATACGGAAGCATCAAAATTTGCAGTTGTGGGACTGCAGAAGTGCCTCATCCTTGAAGAGCATGTGTTGCTCACCCAGAGGACCTGAACTTTCTTCTGAGACCCCACGTTTGTCACCTCACAACTGCCTGTAACTGCTTCACCATGGGATCCAATGCCCCCATCCAGCCTGTCATGACACCCGTACACACTTTCCATCCATATGAATACACATACTGTCTTAGTTAGGGTTTCTATTGCTGTGAAGACACCTCATGACCACGGCAACTCTTATAAAGGAAAACATTTAACTGGGGCTGGCTTACCATTTCAGAGGTTTAGTCTATTATCATCATGACCAGTGGCATGCAGGTAGACATGGTGCCAGAAAAATGACAGAGTTCTTACATCTTTATTCACAGATGACAGAAGGAGACTTTGTGCCACACTGGACATAGGTTGAGCATATGAGCCCTCAAAGCCTGCCCCCACAGTGGCACATTTCCTTCCACAAGGGTACACTTCCCCTAAAAATATCCCACATCCAAATAGTGCCACTCCCTAAGGCCAAGCATTGAAACACATGAGTCCATGGGGGCCATACCTATTTAAACTACCACACATATATACTCACACATGCAGACATACTGGCTTACACATAAATAATAGTAAGTCAATATTTTAAAAATGGAACATTTGCTATTCTTGTGTATTTGTGTATCTTTTATCTTATTTTATTATTATTATTATTATTATTATTATTATTATTATTATTATTATTATTTAGAGGCCTGATTGTTTTCTAAGGAGAGAGAAAGAATGGGTGGATTTGGATGGAAGGGGAGGACCTAGGGGAGGGGAAAATATAATCAGAACATATTGTGTGGAAAAAAAAAGCTTCTTTTCAATAAAAAGAAAACAGAAAAAGAAGAAAATGTAAATTTTTTAAAATGGAGTTTGTATAATAGTATAATATTCCTTTGTGGTCTTGGCCAAATGTGACCACCTACATATTAAAATGGGCTTATGCATGGAAATGTTTTCCTTGCTATTGAAAACAATAGGTAGGCTAGGATTTACCAACCCGGAGTCCACCTGGGAAACTGTGGCTTTTAATGCTCAAATAGAAGGTAACTCAGGGACTTGCTCTTCAAGTGACCCTGCGCATAGACAATGTCATGTTACAGGGACCTAATCTAACAAAATACCTATGGTAAAAGTGATGATAAGGGAATCACCCAAATATCATTGAAAAAAATATTTATATTGAATTTGGAAAGTAAAAATTGCTATAAATATATATTGGAAAAATCAAGGTGTATATTAGTAATATTTGTGGATGGTTGAACTTGAATTACAATCACACAATTTTTTTAATGTGCATTGGTATTTGGCCTGCATGTATGTTTGTGTGAGGGTGTCTCATCTCATGGACGTGGACTTACAGACAGACAGTAGTGAGCTGCCATGTGGGTGCCGAGCCATCTCTCCAGCCTTGACACGTTTCTTAACTCTTGGTTGATATTACTGGACCTACCTTTGTCTAAGTTACTGTTGGGTAAATGTTCAGGTGGCATGCTGACACTTGGCTAAGCAGGAGAATAAATGCAGGAGAGTGAAGAGTGTGGCATCCTTGCTGTAGCAGTTCTTCACGGTTCCCATCATCCATCCTCACCTCCTGCCTCCTTCGGACTGGGCATTTATCACCATTGATTCTTAATCTATCCAGAATTCTAGCAGGAGTAACTTGCATTTGACCAAAGTAATAAGAGGACAGCTTCCTCTTAACAGGTTCTTTGGCGATTTGAAGGCAAGAAACCAGACACCTTGGGCTCCAACACTCAGCTGTACAAATGGATCCCCCAGAATGACCTTCTCGGTAAGCATGAGAGGATCCCTGAGACATGAGGAATGACTGCTGAGGAATGTGAATGTCAACACTAAGGTATTTAGGACAACTGTTAGCTACTTCTGGAGAAAATCTGTAAACAACTGATGTGAATATTCTGTACAGTAACATCGGAGATGAGAGAATCCATTTTTATATCCACTGTAATTATCTTTCAGATACATTTAAGACACTTCTTCATGTTTGTGTTCACCTCTATTTTTTCTATACCTTTACACACACCCTTTCCTCTACTATAGGTCAATTTCCAAAGCCAGTGAGAATGGTATTCCTTCATTAATGACTCTGCAGTTACTAGCTCCCCCAAAACTCCACATCATGAGGCAGTCCTGTATGTGGTGAAGCATTGCTTGTCCTAATTCTCATTCCATCAGTACAATCAACCAACCCCCTGCTACACGGAGCCAACCTACCATGAGCAGCGGCTTCACTGTTCCTTTAAGAGAACACACTCTCCTGAACCACAGCCTGTGCTTACACAAGCTGTTTGCTGCACTTGGGAGGAGCTCTGCCCTTTTTGTCCATTGCACAAAATCATTCTATTTCCACACTGCACCTCCTCTATGTGGCCTTCACTTAATCTCTGTGGATTTGCACTGTTCCTTGCTTCAAGACATGGGAGGAATTCAGTGCTGTCCCATGGTTATGATATCTAGAGAATATTTACCCTTTCTGTGCCTCTTTTCCTGCCTCTCATTTTCTATCTCAGACTTATGATTAATACTTGCCCTTAATTTCTCCCATTCCTAGGTCATCCTAAAACCAGAGCTTTCATAACTCATGGTGGCACCAATGGCATCTATGAGGCGATCTACCATGGGGTCCCTGTGGTTGGCATTCCTTTGTTTGGAAACCAATTTGATAATGTTGCTCACATGAAGACCAAAGGAGCAGGTGTTAGACTGGACTTTCTCACAATGTCCAGTACACATTTGGTTGATGCAGTGAAGACAGTTACAAATGACCCTTCGTAAGTACAGTGATTTTGTTCAAGATGGCACTGGCCCAGATTAGTTCTTTCCAAGGTAACAGTAGAATTCATCTGATCTTTAGTGCAGTTACAAGTTTTCCTGTGTCTTAACTGTCTCGCAGCTTCTTGGACAAGTAAACACACAGATTATATTACTTACAAACTGTATAGTCTATGGCAGGATCTTGCTAGCTAGCTCTTATATCTCAAATTAACCCATTTTCAATTAATTTATGTTGTGCCACATTTTCTGTGGTTTACCAGTCTGCTGGCATGTTGTTCCTTGGGTGGCAGGCTGGAGTCACTCTCCTCCCCTTTCTTCTTCCTGTCTATCTGCTTGTATTTCATGCCTGCCTCTAACTGCCTGCCCATAAGCCAATAGAGTTTTAATTATCAACCAATATGGGATCAACAAATATTCAAAGCATACAGAAAGACATTTCCTAGCACATTATTCTAAGTTTGAAAACATCAACAACAATATAAAACCAATTTAAGCACTGTGAAATGAGCTTTTACTGTCAATCAAGACTGCAAACTATCCCTACAGATGTACTGTATGAGAGGTTAGTTTAGAATAATTTGATGTTGGAAATAGGTTCTAAGCAAGTTATCTATGAGCTGCATCCCAGCCCTCAAGTCATCTTGTGCAAAGTATGTCCCATTCATACCAGTTCCTAATTTGTAATCATCAATAGTGCTTTTATTGAGATTACAAAGAATTATGACACTGTTTTTTCTCAAGAGCATCAATGTGATCATGCTCAATGTCTATGAACCACCTCACTTACAGTGCTAGAAAAGGCTTATGAATATTTGCTCTGCTGGAAAGATTTACTTCCCAAAATGATTTGCCATTTCAGTTTTGGGAAGAATTTCTCAGAAAATACAAGCTTACAGGAAATCTTTCAAAAATGTCCCAATCAAAACCACACTGTACTTAGTGCTAATCTATGGCATTTATTGAGTCTTATGATGCTTTCCCTAAACCTATCTTAGGCTTGAAGCACTTAGGTAAATTAATTTGTTTTTGATGTTGGTGTCTTTAGCTATAAGGAGAATGCCATGAGGCTATCAAGAATCCACCACGATCAGCCAGTGAAGCCCCTGGACAGAGCTGTCTTCTGGATTGAGTATGTCATGCGCAACAAAGGAGCCAAGCACCTTCGTGTGGCAGCCCATGACCTCACCTGGTTCCAGTACCACTCTCTGGATGTGCTTGCATTCCTGCTGGCCTGTGTGGTGACTGTGATGCTCATCATCATGAAGTGTTGCCTCTTTTGTTGCCAGAAGTTTGCTAAAGCTGGAAAGAAGAAGAAAAGGGAGTAGCTGGAGTGGGGAGGAAGGACATACGGACCTCCCCCAGTGCATCCCAGCAAGGCAGGCTTTCCATCTTATCCCTTAGTCACAACTGACCTGGACACTATCACTCCTATTTCACCCTTTTGTAGTAGACGTGAGCTGTCAAAAGTTCCATTTCCTCTCACTTCTAAAGTACACATGCAAGAGAAGACCACAATTCTTTAAGTCCCAAAGTTACATTCCCATTCTGTAATGTCTCCCACAGACTCATAATTTGTTATGTTTCATTTGCTTAATTTTTTCATTTAGAATTTCTTACTTTGATTCAGGAAAGTATTAAATTGATCCCTCATGATCACATTCCTACTTCCCACTGGCTCTCACCCAATATGTCCAAATCTCAACTTCCTGTCCTCTAATTTTTAATAACCCAGTAAGTTCAATTAGTTCTGTCTATAGATGTATGGATGCATTCATGGGGAGACATTGCTGGATCATGGCCAATGTACCAGTGTCCACTCAACCCCCACAGTAATGATTCATCCCCTCCTGGAATCTATGACTGCCACAAGCTCTTTCTTTATGGATGGAGTATTAAGAGATCCTCCCCATTTATTATGGAATTTTGGCTACCTGGTCTTACACAAGTCCTGTGCAGCTGACAGATTCTTCAAGTATATGAATGAAAAAGTCATGGCATATCCAGAAGAAAGTGTTCCATATCACTTCTCATCATCGGGATCTTATATGCTTTCTCCATGCTTCTGCAGTATTCCCTGAGCCTTGGCATGGACTTCATCATTCTCAGGCCTTTGAGCAGGTGTAAGTTTCTGAATTGAATGGTGTCCACTATGACAAAAGCTTCTCTGACAACAGCTGAGAACAATCCAGATCTATGGCTATGGCTATTACCATAAGCATTTACAAGATAATGTGCCAACATGATCATTTGGCAAAATAGCAATAGTAGGATCTAAGGTAGGATTTTCTGGACCTTTAATCAGGTTTATAGTGTCAGGTTCCTCCCTGCAGAGTGTGGTTCAAATCCAATTAGAAAATATTTAGTGATCCATCTAGTTAACTCCAGTTGCTAACTTGACAAAGCCTAGAGTCATCTGTGAGGAAACTGTGGCCTATAGGCAAGTCTGTGAGAGTAGATTTTGATTCTTTTTTTCCTTGGTCTTTTATTATTATTATTAAGATATTTTCTATTCATTTTATATACCAACCACAGATCACCCTCTCCTACCTCCTCCCACCCCCCAGCCTTCCCCCACAACCCACACCCTATAATTTGAGTCCTGATTTACTGGACTATACTTGTGGTCCTATCCACAGCAGATTAATACAACCTGATACAGGATGTACCATCCCTGTGGTACTTTGTGGGAGACCACAGAGGATTCCTAGTGAGATCTGAGCTTGCTTTACACAGTAGGGCTGCATTAGGGAATGGTTGATCCATGTGCATGGTCACCAGGTGTCTGGAATGTTCTGTAATTGGCTGTGCAGGGGGGAGGTCTTTTGTTCCACTCTCTAGCATTCCTTTTAAAAGCCCTTTAGTAGAGAAAGAAGAGTTGGTGGGTTCAGACCCAGGCTCTCCAAGGATATCCTGTGTTTTCTAACTCTCTGTCTCTTCTCTATACTTCTGTCTACAAATCCCTCATTTCTCTCTGCTCAAGAGTACACACTCGGATAATAAGAGGGAGCTGGTCTCCCTCAGTCCTCTCCACAGCAGGTTAAGCCCTTCTACATCATGATGGTCCTGGATTGAATAAGGAAACTCATTAAGGATGAATCTGGGAGTCACAAAACTCCAACTTTATTTTGAGGTCATATCAGTTACTGTACTGATATAGCCATGAGTCATCATACCACCATCTGATTTCATTTCTGTTTCAGTTCATAAGAATCTTAAACAACAGGAATAAAATAGCCAATGGCACTCAAGTCATAGCATTTTCAAAAGTTGTATCACTCATTTCTACTTTCAATAACAGCTCACATCCACCCTATATTAGGTTCATCCTGGACAGAGACCATGTCTTCTTCATGTAGTCCCACTTCAAAGCACAATGGGACACTCAATGAATGGTTTTGAATCTAGTTCTATAATCTGGGTGTATACTTTAAGTTTCTCATGAGTAGGATAACATTCTAAACTTAAAAACAAGACTATTCTAACTTGAGATCATAGCTGATTTAGATATAACTTGATAGTGTTATTCAAGAAATGGGAAGAATGCTTCAAGGCATAGTGTGATTTCTGTTTGCAGAAGACATGAGTTTATTATGAAAAATCAGGATGTTCTATCTCATGACCTGGAACATAAGACATAGAGTATTCTTATGATGTAAAAGAGTTCCTATAATTAGTTCTTGAAGTTCTAATAGTGAAGAGTGAAAATAATAGTTATCACTTTATAGACAGCAGATTAACTACAGGAAGCCGAGTCTCCAGATAAGAGCAACACAAAAGAAAACTGTATCTAGCACATTATGTGGCTCCATATGTTATAGATGAAAAATGCTTTGTGCAGTGCAGAATCAAGAAAATATCTATGCCATTGCCACCCTAATCCCTGCAATAAAATATCCACACATTCTGAAATGGACTCCTCTAATGGTAAGCACTGAATTTCAGAACATACAAGAAGTCTTCTGTTCAAATGTAAGCTCAACCCTACTGGAGCACCAGGTGAAATTAACACACTTTGCTGTAGGATGGTCTTTCTGTATGCTTTAAATATGAGTTGCTACCATTGGATAATAAAGTAGCTGCTCCGTCCTATGGCAAGAAAGGTTATAGCCATGTGGGAAATCCAAGAAAGAAGCAGGGAGAAAAAAGGCAGAGTCAGGGATACACTGAGAGCCACCAGTGGAACAAGACATAATGGAATACAGGTAAAGCCACAAGACATGTGGTGATACATAGATTAATAGAAATCGGTTAATTTAAGATGAAAAAGCTAGCTAGCAAGAAGCCTGAGCCATAGACCAGCTTGTAATTAATATTAAGCCTCTGAGTGATTATTTTTGAGCTGCTGCAAGCAAGGCAGGGCATAGGAAAACTTCCAGCGACACGATTTTATCAACAAGGAGAAGAAAATCCTGAATGAGAAGCACATGCCCTGAAACTAGAAACCATCTTACTACCAATGCAGAGCTGAGCCCTTCAACCATAAACAGTTAAAGGTCAGAGTTCCGATACAGCAGAAACCCTAGTTATTGAAGATAAAGTGAGCCCTGGGACACCTGTCACTCCTGTAAACTATACTGTGTATACTTTACAAAAAATATAGTTCAAGTTCTAAATGGTCTTAATAATAAAAACTTGAAGTCAGATATCAGGGTAAATGCTGAAAGGTCAGAGAAGTAAAGGAGCCAGCCACTAGACAGACTTCTCACCTCTACCAAATCCTCAAACCGAATGGCTGAGCTCCTGTCTCCTCCCCCCTTGTATTAATGTCACCATCTCCCTAGTGCTGGGATAAAAGGTGTGAGCTTCCACCACCTGGCTCTGTTTCACTTTTAGACTGGGTAAATCTTGTGTAGCCCAGGGTGGCCTTGAACTCCTGATCTTTCTATTTCCTCTTCCCAAGTGCTGGGATTAAAGGTGTGTGCCACCACTCCCTGGCCTCTGTGGTTAACTAGTAGCTAGCTCCACACAATGACCTCCAGGGAAGCTTTGTTAGAACATATACACAATAGCACCACAAAAAAAAATGTTGGGAAATGAATTATGATCAAGTTACCCAGGGAAGCATCAGTCATGGACAAGGACAAAGAGGAAAAATAACTGCAATAGTGCAGATTGTCCAACAAAAGGAGAGATTAGAAAGCTGGTCAATCACAAGCCCTTGCTCCTTCCAAACTCAGGAGAGAATGTGATCCCCGTGTCTTAACTCCAGGGAAACACAACCAAGCTGATGCTAGAAATACATGAAATAAGGAAGAGAGCTGAAGATGGCCAAGAGAGTTCCATCGAAGTGGAAACAGATTATGCCAATGTGCCCAGGTTATAGGATCTAGCTATAAAAGCAACACTGGCCAAAAGGAAACTTTGCTTACAAGGGTTAAAAGAACACTGACTGTTCAAGGGAGAACATTACAGGATAACAGAAGCAGCTTCCAGCTCCTGCCAATACTTGGATTCAAAACAATCCTGAGCAGAAACCAAAGTTCACCTTAGATGAGATCAGGTGGGTTCAGGGTGATGTGCCCATTCCAAGGTTCACTTCAAACACCCTCCTTCTGCTCTGGTTAGCACTTAATTCCAGTCTCTGCATAGCTAGAATTTAAAGGCATATTATCCCTTAAATTTCCATACTGTAGTTTTATTTTATAGAAACATCTTTATAAGGTATTCTAATCCCTCTCCAAGCCTATTTGCTTGGAATCACATTTTAGGTCCCTATTTTTAAATCTTATTTATTTACTTATGCTGCATGAGTGTTTTCTCAGCATGTATGTGTGTGTACCACATGCATGCTGGGTGCATTCAGATGTTAGAAGACGGATTAGGAAACTGGGACTGGATTACAGATGTCTGAGAGCCATGTGGGTGCTGGGAACCTAACTGGGTCCTCTGGAACAGCAACCAGAGCTCTTAACTGCTGAGCCAACACTTCAGACCAGGGTTTGGAGTGAAACTTTTGTTTCTTTGTTTATTACTTTCTTTTTCATTTCTTTCGATTCTTTTACTAGTTTGTCTTCGTGATTGTTGACTTGTATACTTGAGACAGACTCTCACTATGCAGCTCTTTGTATCCTCAAACCTTCTACTTAGGCCTGGCTAGCCGTGAACTCACAGAAATCTACCTGCATCTGCCTCCGGAGTACTGGTATTAAGGGTGTGTGCCATCTTGCCTCTCTAACTTTAATGTTTCCTTTTTTTTACTTTTTTAAAAATTATTTCACGTAGCCTGTAAGTGGTGCCTCACTCCTTTAATCCCAGTGCTGTGGAGGAAGGTACAAAGGGATCTCTTTGAGTTCAAGAGCAGGTTGGTTTACAGAGTGAGTTCCCTGATAGAAAAGGCTACACAGAGAAAACTTGTCTCCAAAAACAAAAAAGAAAAAAGTTATTTTATATAAAAAGAATTTTAAATGACAAAATAAATAAAACAGTAGCCTGGCATGATAGCACACACTGTTAATCCCAGCACTCCAAGGGCAGATGTAGGTGGATCTCTGAATTCCAATCCAGCCTGGGCTACAGAGACAGTTCTAGGAAAGCCAGAGCTTATATGAGAAACCCTGCCTCAAAAAATATATAAATAGATAGATATATAGATAGATAGATAGATAGATAGATAGATAAATTTTACACACACATACACACACACACACACACACACACACACACCACACACACACACATAGTGCACATGCACGTGCATGCGCACTAAGATTGTTTTGCCTACATGTATACCTCTGCAACACCTTCCTGTCTGGTGCCCATCAGGCCAGAACTAGAGTCACCATGGTGGTACCGGGAATTGAATCCATGTCCTCGGGAAAAGCAATCATTGCTCTTAACCACTGAGTCACCTCTTGAGCCATGGAGTCTTCCTTAAAGTCTTATTATTTGAGAATTTGGTATGCTATGTTTGGATTATATTAAACCTCTCTCCTAACTCTGCTCAGATCCATCTCTGCTCATTAGCCACCCAACATTGTGTCCTTTTCCCCCACCCTTCCAGTTCAATGTTTGCTGCTGTATATTCTTGGATATGTAGCCTTCCACTGGAGTGTGGTAGACTTACCACAAGCAATATTCTTATAAAAGATCTGGCTCTTCTCCCAACAGTATCAATTACTAATAGCTCCCCAGCTAGGGATGGGACTCCATGTTCACCTCTCCTCTCCATGCTGAGATTTGTTCTGGCTTGAGCTTGCTGTCACAATCCATCACAATCCATGGGAGTCATAGTACAGATGGCCTGGGCATATGAAACACACAGGTTTCTTGTAGTTATCCACCACCTCTAGCTCTTGCTAGCTTTTTTCAGCAATTATCTGAGCCTTGGAGGGATGGTATGTGATGTAGATGTCCCATTTATGACTTAGCATTGTTTATGCTCTGTACCTGAGTCAGTTGTGGGGCTCTACACTAATCGCTATCTACTCCAAAAGATTCTTGGTGAGACTTGAGATTCTTTAATCTATTGGTATAGCTATTAGTCATTAGGAATCAGTTTAAGGTAATAGTCATTTAGCAGAATATGGCAGTACGTTCTCACCTAGGTAGCATGTCCTGTCTGGCCACAGATTCTTGACCCAAACAATGGTGTCAACTATGAGCTTCTCTTATAAATTCAAAGGAAGCACAGTTTCTAAAATGACCACTTGGACTATAAAATCCATGCTGTTCTTTGGTGATGTTTTTTTTTTAATTGGACTTGTACTTGATGGCCCCAGTAGAGAAGTGAAATACAAAGTATACATTCAAACAGCTGCACTTGTATTTGATTATTTGGTATAGTTCATTTAAATCCCGGAGTATGTCTGTCAAAGACAATGGCTTTCATGTAGCTTGGTCAGCATTAAACTCTTTTCACAGTATGCAGCTCCCAGGCTTAGTAACTTTGAAAATAAAATCCTAGTTTTTCTTTAAAAAAAAAAATAGTCTCAACATACAGAAATCACACTATGCCTAGAAGCATTCTTCCCATTTCTAGATTACCACTATCAAGTTATGTCTGAATTAGCTATCTGAGTAGTCCAGTCTTGTTTTTACACTTAGAATTTGATCCTACCCAGGAGAAACGCATAATATACAGGAGGATTATAGAACTAGATACATGGCTTTATTCAAAAGCCATTCTATGAAGGGGAGATAGAAAAAGCGTAAGGCATGGTCCCTGCCCAAGAGGAGTTTAGTGTGGTGTGGATGTAAGCTGTTGCTGAAAATGAGTGTTACATCTACCACAATGTTATGACATGACTGCCATTTGCTGTTGTATTCCTGATGTTTAGGATTCCTGGATTTTTACTAACTTGACTAGAAATGAAACCTGATGGTGGGATAATGCATGGCTATGAAACAGCAGTAGTTGATATGACCAGAAAACAAAGCTGGACACATGGCTCAGGAATAAGAGCACATATTGTTCTTGCAGAAGACCTGAGTACAGTAAGAAGCACCCAGTTTGGGTGTCTCATGACAACCTGTATCTCCAGTCCCAGGGTATCTGATAATATTATAATAATACTGAAAATGTATCTATTCTTTAACCAGGAATTCCCATGTTACAAAACAAAAAAAAAGATGTTTACTGGATTTTTAATTTTTTTTACTGTATTACTTTAAGTGTGGGCTTGTGTGGTATTCATTAGCCAGGACATGTATATGGAA
>CABHPH010136028.1:0-41355 GCA_902168325.1 Peromyscus nudipes | reverse complement strand
CACACACACACACACACACACACACACACACACACACACACACACACCCCAAACCCTAGCAATAACAATAATCAACAACTGTCAAAAAAAAATCTAGGTGAAGTCAGATCTGGCCACGAGTGTTTCAGGTGATATGGTTGTAGAATGAGAGATCAGATAGAAGAGAGTGAGGGGAGTGAGGGAAAGACAGAGATGTGACAGGGGCTACCACATGGTTGCCTAGAGGTGGAATTTAGGGGACAAATACAACCAGACTCTGTGTCTGCTCCCTCTCCCTCAAGCCTGCACAATAGATAGTAGGACACTCACTTGCACACACACCTCTTGTCTAGTACCGTGAACCTCGTGACCTTCTGATTCTGAGAGTCCCAGGACTCCAGGGCACAGTGCTGGAAGCACAGCTGAAATGTGCAGCTGGGGCCATAGAGATGAGGCCACTCAATGGTAGAGATGGCCTCCTCCTCACAGCACAGCTTTTAATGTGTAGCTCTGCTTCCCCACCCCCGGCACTCTTGCCAATTAATAGGCCGATATCCCAAGGAGTCCCGGCCAGGTACACTCCAAGACCTCCCAACAGCCACAGTGCTCCACCTTCTCACTCCTCACTGAACCTGTTCTTACAAGTGACTCCTTCTGAGACAGAGCACAGAAGTAAAAAAATGAGGAAAAGAAAGGGAGTGAGTCTGATGTTGGAGGAGCCACCAGGTGGCCGTGATCAGGGCCAAAAGATCATGCCTCTGGGATCCTTTTGTTGCCTCTCTAGACTAACCCTGCGAGTGTCTGAGGTTGACAGGAAATTTGTGAGGAGGGTCTGGGAAGAGGGTGAGCTCTGACAATTGCAGGCAGAGCCATTGAACTGTAACCAGAGATGCAAGCAAGGATGATGAGATAGAAATCAAGAATAAAGTAGGGAAGGGAGGATTACATAAATTCCGAATAGTTGGGCATGGTGGCTCACGCCTTTAATCCCAATACTGGGTGTGGGGGCTGAGGTAGGAAGATCTCTGAATTTGAGGCCAAATTGGTCTAAATAGAAAATTCCAGGACAGCCAGGGCTATATGGAGAGATTGTCTCAGATATTGACAGATACATAGGTGGATAGATAGATAGATAGATAGATAGATAGATAGATAGATAGATAAGATAGATAGATTAGATAGAAATAAAGAAAGAAAAATAGACAGACAGACTGACAGACAGACAGACAGATAGAAATGAGGGAAGCCAAACACCTATGTCTCCTTGGGCTGCAGGATACTTACTGAAGATGTTGATCTCCATGTTTCTTGCAGAGTGGCAGAGTGACCATCTTGGACTTAGAGTGTGGCTGATACACCCATGCTATTTATACTCTACAGACAATGGAACTCCTGGATGGGTGGAGTACAAAGTGCTACAGAACAGAAAAGCATATGCAAGAGTTTAGCAATCTTCTCCTGTGGCCAGTCAAACATCCAGATAATTATACCCTGGAAAATCTCATTGTGTGACTGCTGAATATCTTCTGAAATTCAGTCTAGAGGGGAGATCACATCTGGGGACATTCTCCCTTTTAGTGTACAGACTGTCATCAAACACCATCAAACTTTCTACCCTTTTCATACATTCTGCCCTGGAAGCCTCACGTTCTCACCCTACCCTTAGCTCAGCCCAATTCTGAATTCTGCTGTTTAAAATTAAGAAGTTCTGCTTAGTATTTGCAAGGAACCAAAATTCAAGCCCCAGTAATGAAACATGCTTTTAAAATTAAATTCCAAGAATGAAAAGCAAGTCAAAGAATTAGTAGTTTTTGAAACCCCTGTTGTAGATCATTATTCAACTTTTTAATTGCCACCAAATAACTATGAAGACTTTTAATTAAAAATTTTATTTTGTAGTGATGGGGACTGAATACTGGGCCTTGGTCCTCTACCACTGAGCTGCATTCAGGAAATGTCAACAATATGATCACCTAAAAAGTGATGCCACCAGTTGACATGCCAGTGTATACGGAAGAACTCTTACGAAGCTTGAACCTTAGAAGAAAAGTTAGAGACAACGGATCCTGAGAGGGAGAATCTGTCTTCTCTAAGGTCAAATCTTGATAGGTTAATCAATTCCAAGAGGACATCCCTAAACACATATGAGCATCATTAAATGACCTAAGCAGGTTATATTTATAAACCTATACACACATATATGTAAGAATTATGATTAGAGAATAAAGGCCATGAATTTTAGGGATAAAGAGGGAATATCAAGGAGGAACTGCTTGGCATAGATGGAAGAGGAAATTGATGTAAATACAGTAATTGAGTATGAAGTTTTCAAAAACGAAAAAGAACAAAAATGGAATCAAAGGTTTTGGAAGTCAATGCATAAAAATAAAGGATTTCTGTAACTCTCTTAAACAAATGTGAAACCCTAATGTAAAAAGAGTGTTTCCCATCATGCTCCTGTGAAACAGTAGATCTCACTGTAAAAACACAGTGTATGTTTACAGAAAGAACTACCCCTTGGGATTCAAGAGGCCAAGGACAGATTAGATAAAATAAGGCCTCTAAAAACTCAAAATAAACATGTAAGGAAATAGGCCTCTCCAAAGTCAACATAAATAAACATTAGAGGACACAGTTGTGGTCTCAGAAAGTGTATCCAAAGCACAATGCCAGAAAGCAGTTACTAATAAAGGGCTGCAGCTGTAGCTCAGTGGTAGGGAACTTGTTTTGCAAGCTTGAGGCTGTAGGGTCAATCCCCAGTACTGGAAAAAAAAAATAGGAATTTTGTCAAAGGTAATCCTTTTTGAAGAAAATATTTGCACAGTCCAAGTACTTGAATTTTGACATTCAAGCACATGGAAAATGTATTTCACCAAGAGATCAGGAACCGTGGAGTATTTCATCAGTGAAATTATATTATCCTAGACCCAGATGCTAGAAAGCTGTAATATTAAGAAAAATAAAGATATAGGTCCTTGAAGGTCTGGTCTCCTCATCATGTATAATTTTATTAATTTGGATTGTAATGCTCTATCTTTTTTGGTTAATTTGGTTAAAGGCTTGCCAGTCTTGCTCATCTTTTCAAAGAACCAGATCTACATTTCACTTTTTCTTTGTTGTTGTTGTTTTTTTTTTTCCACTTCTATTTCAGCTTTGACTCTTACTATCTCTTCCCATTTACTCTTTCTGGGTGCTGTTTGTTCTTGTTTTTCTAAGGCATCTAGTGGCATCATTAAGTTATTAATATGTGATGTCTCCAGTTTTTTTATGTAGGCACTTAATGCGATAAAATATCCTTATGATTTATTGTATAGGGTTTCCTTTTAATTGCAACATTCTCTCTAAATTGAAACAGTTGGTCCTGGAAGGCAGGGGAGACTTCACTCATGCAGGGAAATAACGTGACAGAATGCAATCCATGGTTCCAAGTTGGCTTCATCTCCTATGAGACTCTTAATGTCTTCTGGCCCAAGGAAGATAGGTGTGAACTACCATGGCTGATATAAGTGCGTTGTTACTGTCTTCTGAGGTCTAGGTCTAGCAGAGACAGTAGACATGTCACCGGAAACTGACAAACCAGAGTTGGTTGTTTTGGAAGAGAACACATAGATGGCTATAATTGAACATTTTGTATGAGCTTCTGTGATTAGGGACTGTGGTGGGTTTTAGAGGGTGCCACATAGGTACTAATGGATAGAAAATGAGTTATCATTGGGGGAATGGCACATTGGGATGCTCAAAGAGGCCTTGGCCTTTGTCCAAAGTAACTCGAGTAGGAAATGGGTTGATGGGTTTCATCACATTGTTGGGGACAGGTGAGAACTGCTACCTGTGGGTTAACACTTCAGGGACTGAACTTCCTATTGCTTCTAGAAAGTGAGCATGCGCTGTGCCCAGTTGCACAGTAAAACAAAGCCACTGCTACGTAGCAAAGTTTAATTGAGGGAAAACATCCAAAACCATATTTTTTTCTTGCAAGCGGAGTGGTGAGCAATGTCACTTAAAAACTGGTTCACTTGACTGTGTAGGGAAATGTGTTAAAGACATGCCTGCCTGGAGCACTGTGACTGAGTAAGTAGCTCTCAACATGCACAGGACCCCAGATGGTCTTCACTGCCTGTTTAGCTTATGAATATCCTTGCCGGTAATTAAATTTCTCCATCTTCTTGTACTGGGCCCAACTGAATCACCACAAGAGATCAGACTAAGGGTACAGAGCAGGACCAGGATCTTCCTCCTTAGGGGTGCTCACTGCACCCCACCCGCATTTAGCTAATGTGGATATTGCATCTGTATTTGTTATTCTCCAGATTCAGAGTCCCCATGATTCTTACGGAGGCATCGGTTTGGCTGCCCATGCAGCAACTGGATCTGAGGCTGTGAGAATGAATAATCTATTGTGTTGAAACTTCAGTGGGGCAGCTCTTCTGGAAGTGCTGGCATTCCATTTCAGTTTTACCAACATTTTTCTCTCACTCACCTGTAGTGCTGATATCATTATATTGTGAATAACTCAGAGATGATCCATGGAACATGCTAATTTTAATTTTACATTAATTGATAAGAATTTGTGCTGTGCACACTTCCATATTATAATCTATGATGTTTTAATTGTAAAAGTCTAAGCAATAACTAACACTGATAGTACAATAGAAGCAATGTCATGATAGAGTTTGGAGTACTCTGCTCTGCCAGCGTCTGGTGAAGAGGTCAGGTCAGAGATGGGCATGAGCTAGGGTGGTGTCTCCCCAAAAGAGGCATGAGCCTTTCTTACTCCATCACTGCACGATTGCTGTGATTCGTCACTAGCCTCCTGCCTCATCAACCTCTTGCCTCACTTCTTCACAGAGAAGGGCATATATACAAATCTGATTCCTTCTGTCCTCTGTGAGGACTGCCTTCCTTGAAACCCTGGCATATCATCCCCACCTCTTGTCTATCTAAGAAGGCACCTGGAAAAATTCTCTTGCACTAGTCCTTGGGATCAGAGCCTTCAAGCTCCACGTCTGTTCTCAGATCATTTATCTTGACCCCAGAGTCTTGCCTGAAACTCACATGTTGGTGATATCAGCAGCTGGATGAATGACAGTAGCCCAGATGTACCTCAGTCTTTCCATGCCGCCAGCTCAGGTGCAGTCATGTTTACAGTTTAGAGGCTTTCAGGGTAGACAAGAATGTAATGGACACATGGAATTGTGATGCCATCACATTCCTCTAGGGAAGCCTCAGCCTGTGTCTGCAGAAGCCAGAGGCTGCCAGGTATTCAGCTTCACATACAGTGTCCATGGTGCCAGTGGGAGAGCAGTAGTGTTAGAGGTAAGAGAAGAGCCTGCTACTCTATATCACCCCCATGAGTGACCCAGTAACACAGTTCCATAAGCCTAGTCAGTAATGATGGCAATGCACTGGTGGGCATCCAGATGTGGGTATGAAAGGGACCCGTATCCTGCCTTGGCTTCTGGTTTTTATGGGAGAATATGTAAAATATGACTTTAAGCCCAAAGTATTCTTTTCATTTTTATGTGCCTTTGAACACTTTTAGTTGATAGAATGAGGGTATTTATTAAAGAGAAATTAACAGGAGATGTGAAGTTTACCTTTCATCCAAACCAAGGAAGAACCTAGAGTCATGAGGTATATTAAAAGGTAACAGGTGTGCATAGGTGTGTGTGTGTGTGTGTGTGTGTGTGTGTGTGTGTGATTTATTTAAAATTTGGGGGATAATTTTACATTCAAGTACTGTATTAGTGTCATTTCCATACCTCTTTCTCCTCTTCCAACTCCTACTACCCCCTTACCCCTCAATTCATAACCTCTTCTTTACATATATATCTTTTTATATGTATATGTACACATATTCACACACATGTGACTGTTGGGCCCACTCAGTGTTGTTGTGTGTTTAGGGCTGACTCTTCAGATTGGATAACCAACCAGTCAGGGGCTCTGTCCCTGAAGAAGACTGATTATCCATCTCACAGCGGCCATTAATGGCTCGTAGCTCTTCACCTAGGTTCAGGGGCCTTGTGAGAGTTCTCCTGTTTACATTGTATGTCAACTGGTGTTGTCACTGTTGAAGGTCTTATTTAGGTGACCATATTTTTAAGATTTCATAGGCACAGCTTCCCTGTCATGTATAGAAGGGACAACAGACCTCCTGGTCCTCTGTCCTTTTTAAAAAGGACAATCTTTTTAGTCCTTTACTCTTTTTCATTCACACTCTGACCATCACCTGGACAAGTTTTCTAGACACTCTGGGTTTTCTCATTCTTTCCCTGAAGGACCCCTGACCCCTACACCTGTTTGTCATTCAGCTGTTTGTCCTTTGTGATTTCCTTGCCTTACTAAAAACATGCCTGTTTTCTTCTCCATCTTCCTCCTCCAGTAAGATGCCGTGATTTACATTTGCTTGCCCTGGGGTTTTTCCTTTTAAATTCTGATAAAATTGTGGTCAAACGTCAAAAAAAAATTATAGCTGGGTGTAGTGGTGCATAACTTTAATCCCCGCATTTGGGAGACAGAGGCAAGAGGCCAGCTTGATTTACACAGAGAATTCCAGGATAGCCAGGGATATAGAGAAACCCTGCACAAAAAAACCAAACCAAACCAAACCAAACCAAACCAAAAACAAACCAAAAAACAACACAAAACAAAAAAAACCAAAAAATGTGTTCATTAACAGGTTCTCATGATATAACCCAGGCTGATCTTGAACTGTTATCCACTTACCTATGCCTCCAGAGATTTAGCTTTGGAAACATATTTCAGCATAAAGGATTTCTTTTTTTTTCTTTTCTTTTTATTAAGAGATTTTTCTACTTGTTTTACGTATCAACCACAGATTCCCCTGTCCTCCCTCCTCCTACCTCCCAGCCTTCCCTCCCCCCAATCCCACCCCCATCCCCACCTCCTCCAAAACAAGGTCTCCCCTGGTTATTCAGCCCAGCCTGGTAGATTCAGTTGAGGCAGGTCCAGTCCCCTCCTCCCTGCACCAAGGCTGAGCAAAGTGTCTCAGCATAGGTCCTAGGTTCCAGAAAGCCAGCTCATGCACTAAGGACAGGTCCCGGTCTTACTGGGGGTCCCCTCAACAGTTCAAGCTAAACAACTGTCTCACTTATCCAGAGGGCCTGGTCCAGTACCACGGGGGCTCCTCAGCTATTGGATCACAGTTCATGTGTTTCCACTAGTTTGGCTAGTTGTCTCTGTATTTTTCAAATCATGGTCTCAATATCTCTTGCTCCTATGATTCCTCCTCTCTCTTGTCGATTGGACTCCTGGAGCTCCACCTGGGGCTTGGCCATGGATCTCTGCATCTGCTTCTATCAGTCACTGGATGAGGGTTCTATCATGACACTTAGGGTGTTGGCCATCCAATCACCAGAGTAGGTCAGCTCAGGCACCCTCTCGACCATTGCCAGTAGTCTATAGTGGAGTCATCTTTGTGAATTCCTGGGGACCTCTCTAGCACTCTGATTCTTCCTATTCCCATGGTGTCTTGATTTATCATGGCATCTCTTTCCTTATTCTCCTACTCTGTTCCTGATTCAGCTAGGACCTCCCACTCCCCTAAGCTCTCTTTCCCCCAACCTTTGCCCTCCATTACCCCCACCTCCAACCCCAGTTTGCTCATATAGATCTCATCCATTTCTCCATCCCTGGGCGATCCCTATGTCTTTCCTAGGGTCCTCTTTACTAACTAGCCTCCCTGGAGTTGTGAGATGCAGTCTGGTTATCCTTTGCTTTACATCTAGTATCCACTTATGAGTGAGTACATACCATGTTTGTCTTTCTGAGTCTGGGTTAACTCACTTGGGATGATATTTTCTAGCTCCATCCATTTGCCTGCAAATTTCATGATGTCATTTTTTCTCTCTGGTGAGTAGTACTCCATTGTGTATATGTACCACATTTTATTTATCCACTCTTCAGTTGAAGGGCATCTAGGTTGTTTCCAGGTTCTGGCTATTACAAATAATGCTGCTATGAACATAGTTGAGCATGTGTCCTTGTGGTATGATTGAGCATTCCTTGGGTATATGCCCAAGAGTGGTATAGCTGGGTCTTGGGGCAGATTGATTTCCAATTTTCTGAGAAACCGCCATACTGATTTCCAAAGTGGCTGTACCAGTTTGCATTCCCACTAACAGTGGAGGAGTGTTCCCCTTGCTCCACATCCTCTCCAACATAAGCTGTCTTCAGTGTTTTTGATCTTAGCCATTCTGACAGGTGTAAGATGGTATCTCAAAGTCATTTTGATTTGCATTTCCCTGATAACTAAGGATGTTGAGCAATTCCTTAAATGTCTTTTAGCCATTTGAGCTTCTTCTGTTGAGAATTCTCTGTTTAACTCTATAGCTCATTTTTTAATTGGACTGTTAAGTATTTTGATGTCTAGTTTCTTGAGTTCTTTATATATTCTGGATATCAGCCCTCTGTCAGATGTGGGGTTGGTAAAGATCTTTTCCCATTCTGTAGGCTGTTGTTTTGTCTTATTTAACCATGTATAAAGGATTTCTTTAAATGTAGTTTAATTTGTTTTCTTTTTTTGAAAAGATCTTTTCATGTATCTTCCTGCTACCTTAGGTCTGCAAGGGCCACATCACACATCATGAATCTTTGTTATTAATATGGTCTCTACCAATGACATTTTGACTATTTTATAGAGATATGGTTTATAAGTAATCCTGTTTGTCACTTTAAAATATTTAGTTCAACAGCACTTAGCTGACTATATTTTCATATGTCTTTCTCCTTTATTCATCTGAGGACTCCCATGGAATCTGCTCTATGTACATTTTCCTCCATGCTGTTGATTACACCGACTCAATCACCCAGAGGCTCTGAGTTCTTTGGAGACATCTGGACCAGTAGGGACCTACAGAACTCTCTTCAAGGAAACATTGTCCATCTGCTGTGTCTGATATGGCAACTGTGGCCACTACAGCTGCTGAATGCTTGAAATGTGGATTGTGAATTTGAGGCATTGAATTCGCATCATTGCATTTAATGTTGACTGAATTAAATGTCCATATATACCAAGTGACCATCATGTTGACAGTAGAGGTCTAGGATATGACATTGAGTATGTTTAAGAGAGATACTCAGGATGCCTAGATACTTTCCTGGGTCTCCAGAATCTTTTGACCCCAGGAAGTTCTAAGATGTGATTTGATACCAGAAAGCTCTGGGAAAGATCCAAATTCAGCAACTCCCTCTTGCTTGCAGTTTCTCTGGATTCCTAGTTGTTTCTTCCAAATTGTGGTTAGACATGTCACAGCCTCTACAATCAATGAAGATTGCTAGTGCAGACTTCACAACTTCAGAGGGTCACTATGAGCCTTCTTCAAATGAGATCATTCCTCACCCTAGCATCCCTCTGATTGGTAGGACCAAGTTCATCCTTCTACTTTATATTGTCCCAGTTCTTTTCAACTCTTCCCCCAGCATACTATCACGATTTATTATTGTATTCATCATGTCAATTACTGCAAGATAACATTTAAAAGAAATCATGGTGTTTACAACTGCTTCATCTCTCTTCTTCCTCCTTCTCCTCTTCCTCTACTTCTTTTATGCAGGAGCCTCAGAAAATAGAGAAGATACCCTGGGTACAGATTTCTAAGCAAACTACCTGGGCTCCAACTTGTGTCTTTTTGAGGTAGAACAAACTGCAACATGTCTTTAAGCCTTATTCTCCTTGAATGTAAGACACATAGTAACTTCTGGAAGCTGATACTGCCTTCTTTTATGTGTCTGCTTGGCCATGATCAGCTAAATGAGGATCACTAGGGTTGGGGGTGGGTTCTGCCAAATGGTCTGAGCCCCATGCAAAGTGACGCAAGGGAGGTTGCCTAGGACTTGGGAATAGTATGTTCCTTTGGGGGAAAAAAACTGGCATGGCCATGGTAGAGTGTTAATAGTTCTAGCAATATTGTAGAATACATGGAATGTTAGAGTCCAAGGGTTTCCCATGGGCCCATCCTGCTGATGTGATATTTTTGTTTCCAATGGGCTTTAGCATTCTCAGTTCTCACACTCTGAAAAAAATGAATGTGTGGGAAGCCTGGCAGTGGTGGAGCTAATATATTTCACAGGATTGTTTTTTTTTCTCATCATCATAAAGATAATACTTGACATTGTAAGTGCGTGAAAGCATACACAAATCAATTGTGAGAAAGATACTCTGTGAGAAATACAGACAAATCACATGAAAGTTGAAGATTATGACGCCCCACCCTTCACTGGGGAGTTTTTTTCAGTTAGTGGCTATTCCAGGAGGGTGAGTCAATTTTCTCCAGGGGTGTAGTTACTGGTAGTGGCCAGGGGAGATGACAGTAAATAACTTCACACCCAAACTCATGCAAGCTAAACTGATGGAAGTCAGTGGGTCATAAAATAGGACATGAAAGTAGGTGGGGGAGGCTGTTGGGAAAAAAAATGGGGTTTATGTGGAGTGGGAAAAGGATGCTTGAGTACTGGAGGGGATAAATATGATCAAAATATATTGCAAGAATAAAATAGTACATATTGCAAAGTGTTTAGAAAGATAAAGTTATTGATGGCAGACACATGAGTGACCTCCAAGGAAAAGTCAGGCTGGGAGAAATGGGGACCTGCTGTCTCAGTGTGTCAGACTATGTTTTATGAAGCAAATCACAACCGTAGTCAATCTGCACAATTTTTTCCTACATCCCAGGAACAGATTTCTGCCCTTCTCCAACATTTTACCCAAACTCAAATTGGAGCTCTTCTAGCTGTCATGAACTTTCTATTCTAAGATATTCTAGTGCCTTCCTGCTACCTAGACGCAGGACAAAAATCTTATGCTGTTGGGGAATGATTTTGCTACTTCCCTATATTTCTCCCATGGGCTGTGCTGTCCCCAGGATGATGTCTCCTGAGATGCTCCCATTCAGGACACCACCACTTCCTTTTATTTGTCCGAGGCACACCTCAATGTTTTGGATGAGTAATACTTTGGAGAAGCTTTGAGTCATTGCATCACAGGTGGTGCAGTGAAACTTGAAGGTAGTTTCAGCATCTGTGGTCCTATATCACTCCAAATTTCAAGTCTTCCTTGTGGAGGCAGCAACAATGGGGGCAGAGAAACCATTTACATCATGCCTTGTCCAAATTCTTTTCAGATGTTCTTAGTGTTTGTGTGTGAGTGTGTGTGCCTGTGTGTGCATGCTTTCATGTGTGTGCAAGTGTTCTCTTGTTTTAAGTTGTATCTTACTGTGTCCCCTAGTCTGGTCTTGAGTGTGTAGTCTTTCTGTCTTAGCTCCTGAGCACTCCACATTCGTTCAAGTCCTTTCTCAAATTCTTGGCTGTGGCTGCATTCCTGCTGAGCCATATCTGGCCTGACTCCAGAGCATAGCACCTAGCCCTAATCCATCCTTTGTTTAACCGACATCTTTTGTTTCTCCAGCTGCCCTATGTGATTCTTGTCTGAGAGTCTCCTAAGGATACAAAACCTATACAAAACTTAGTTCAGGAAACCCAGAAAACTGTGGTACCTGAGAAATCAAGGAATTTGTACTTGGCATTGTATCTTTGGGAGCTCCTTTCAGGTTGTTTTGAGCATATGGAAATTAACTGGCCAAACTGTAATAGAGAGAAATAAAAATGCCCTAGGTGAAGGGAAAGGCTTCAATCCTTCGAGGTTAGACCCCCCTGCAGCCATGAAAGGCTAGGTTCATTCTTAAGATGCCTCTGAGTCTTCTTTCCATAGAACCGTGTGAGTCCACACGCCCATGTCCCAACAAACAGTGACATTTGGCCCTGAAAATGATAAAAAAAAAAAGTAGTTGTCGATTGTTTCTAGGGTTGCATAGTTTCACCTCACCAAATATTGGAGCCTCTCTGTCCAAGTGACCATATGTAAAACCTTGTCTGGAGTCTAGCTGATGGAAAGACTTGGGAAAACTCATACATGTAAGAAGGGTCTTAATGTAAATCTTGGTGAAAGGTTGAATGGGAGCAATTTGTTACTGGAATCTGAATCAAACACACTATTCTTAAATCTGTGAGCAAGAAGCTTGCCTATAACACTTATGATAATGTTGAAAATGACACATGGGCCTGGGATCAGAGAGCACCTGTGAGTCACAGAGTCTTAATTTGGTCTTCCACAGCTTTGAGGTGAGGGAAGATTGGAGAGGCAGTTGTGGACAAGATGAGGGCTGGACAGTGATATGCCAAAAGGTAGGTGACCTATAGCTGCCCCACAGGGAAGTTCATAAGGAGGTATAACTGTTAGGATTCTGCTGCTCCTCCAGCTGCATGGCTACACATGCACAGTTCAGCAGCTAAGTAAGGGGTCTTAATCATCATCAGTGCGTGCTGCGTGATTATGTGCCCGCAGCATGGTCACGCAATCTGCGCATGTATGGCATAGCTCCGTAAGCCCACCTGTGCTTTAAAAAGCTGGACACAGATGACTCCTCCCTCTCTTCTGTTCTGTCACCCCCCAATTCTCTCTCTCTCTGCATGTGCGTCTCCCCCAGGCCTGGTTCTTCTGTCCCCCCTCCCCCTTCTCCTAATAAAGCTCTGATGCGAGGTTTTGCTGTGTCTCAGGACCTTTCTGCCAGGTAACTGTGCTGCTACATTTTAAAACAACGTTGGTGCTGTGATGAGACAGGCTCTCCAGGTGTCTAGGGTTCTGTGTCTGGGACCCTGTACCGAGGTTTGTTGGACTTACGACTGCCCACTCCACTTTTTTCATTTGCTCAGCCGCCAGGACTCCTTACAACACACCAGCCATCAAGATTGGTGAGTTTTCCCCTTTCCGATCCCTAGCCATTTCCCAAGACTGTGGCTTGAGATATATTTCTCATGCCAGACCCCCAGGGATTCCTCAGCTGCGTACCGTGACACATTTTCTCTTGATAAAGTATTGAATGCTGTCTGGACTCCCAGGGAGTCCTCCAGTATGTATACCCCCCCTCCCCCAGCCCTTGCCACTCTTGTGATGACGGTTGGGGTAACTTGTGCTGATAAATTATGCTGGTCCACAGACTACCAATCCTCAGGGATGCCTGAGATGGGAGCCTGGGATCCCGTTTGTTACTTTAGTTTTTATTTATTTTTTTCCTCTCAGCTGCAGTCACAGAACATGGAGGCTTCTTCCTCTTGGTTCCACTACTGCTTTGAGAAATGCCTTAAATATCCCCGGACACCAGTAAATTTGGCCGCATAATGGCTGCTTGAACCCCAATATTTCACAGGAACTGTCTAATTTTTGCCAGCGAATGGACAAATGAAAAGAGTTACCTTATCTCCACGCTTTTACCTAAGCACTGAACCCTCCCTTTCTGAGTCTTCCTTTCCTGTCCACTTGCATTCCTGAACCTAAGGAATCTCTGACTCCAAAGAATCTTATCTTATCTGTTCTCCAGGACTGGGAGGGCCGCTAAGCCCAGACAGGTCTGGAAGCAGGTTAGGATGCATGCAAATAAGTTTATGATCAGGACCCACATAAGGATCATAATAATCCAGATGGCTCTTTAGCCAGAGATCAGTTTACAGCCTGCCTCCTGGTAGGTCTTCCTAAAGCTGTCCTCAAGCCAGCAAACTATCAAAAAAGAAAAAAAGTAATTAAAGACACATAATAAAATCCATCTGTTGTCTCCCAGAGCTTCCTGACATCAGGGCTAAAACTTAAGCAGCTGGAGAGCAAGGCTCTTTACCCCACAGGTGGAAATCTCAGCTGTGGCATTTAAGGTGTACCATGGGAGAGATGAGAAAGCCCATGAACAGAATTGCCAAATGCTGGCACATGCCATCTGAGCGGCTGCATAAGGGCTTCCAGGTTCCTGTTTTAGAAGGCCATGTGGGCTAGTGTGTGCCCTGCCAGGCCATCAATTCAGCTTTGTTCAAAGTGCCACCTAGAGAGATAACTGGTCAGCTGACTGCCCTCATGCACCCAGTGGCATGGGGACATCAAACTAAGACCTCCAGTAGACCTCCAAGGCTTGGCCATGGGCTCAGGAACCCAGGATGCAGCATGGGGCGATCCATTTCCTTCCCATTGGACACCAAGCCACTTACTCAGTCCTGAGGGAGTTTTGGGGTCCTACCTCTCCTCATTTCCCTATTGTTGGGGTAGGGGGACAGCCTTACCCACCTCACCAGACTTAATTGTACTTTCAGGGTTATTTAATGGGAAAAGGTTTTCCATCTAAGGTAGGAGCTTTCATTTCATTTGCTCCTTCCATGTGCCTCACTCCATACTGGTCAGCAGTGCTTCTCATGCACAGCGATACAGACAGGGCCCTGTTCTCTCAAGTTCCAGAGGACACCATGATCCACTGCCTTGTCCCCAATTCCAGAAGAATGAGGTCTCACCCCACAAGCTTTTCTCTTTCTGGTTCTCTCTCCCAATTAACTACTCAGCTAATTGTTACAGGATCACCATAGAGCTGGGGCCCAAAGACCATCAGATATACCTAGGTGGTAAGGAACAGTAACAGTTAAAAGGTATTTACACACCCAGACCCAAAAGTGTCTATGCTCTGCAAAAACAGACTTTAATATAACAATCTATCACTGTTAAATGCTCTCAGCAATTGATCACCTGTGTCTCCTGGATGCTAAACTAATAAAGGAAACAGTTACCTTAAAATAATCTGTCTCTGATAAAGCTTATCTCAGGTAAAAATTAAAAACATGTTCCAATCTCTCTCTTTCTCTCTCTCACTAACACTAGCCAATACAAGCAGAGTACTAAACACTACAATGTCATGGTCACCAGCCCAAGACTTTAATTTTCTCCTGGCTGCTTCTTAATATGTTCAAAATTTTTCCAAGCTCCAGAGAATCCACCTGGACAGATCATTGAACTCCGGAATCAGCTTGAATCCACCTGGACAGCACCTTGTCAGATGATTTTCAAAGCAGCAGACAACCCCAGGACAGCTGGCTGCCTCAGAAGCCCCCTTCCCCACCCCCCAAGAGTCAACTGATGCCCACAAAGTCAGCTGGAAGCAGTTTTTCTGGGAGAAATGATGCCCCTATTCCTGTTCATCTGCTCTTTATAATAAGCAAAAAGTTCGGAATGTTAGAATTCTGCTGCTCCTCCAGCTGCATGGCCACACATGCGCGGTTCAGCAGCTAAGGAAGGGATCTTACGTCTTATGTCATTAGTGCGTGCTGTGCGATTATGTGCCCACAGCATGGTCACGCAATCTGCGTGTGCGTGGATTAGCTCTGTAAGCCCACCTGTGCCTTAAAAAGCTGGACACAGACGACTCCTCCCTTTCTTCTGTTCTGTTCCCCCACATTCTCTCTATCTCTCTGCATGTGGGTCTCCCCCAGGCCTGGTTCTTCTGTCCCCCCTCCCCCCTTCTCCTAATAAAGTTCTGATACTGGGTTTTGCTGTGTCTCAGGACCTTTCTGCCCAGTAACAGCGCTGCTATATTTTTAAAACAACAATAACCCCACCACCAGTGGCCAAGAGCAGATGTCAAGGTAAATGGGAGTTACCCTGGCATTTAATTGCTCTGATCCAGAAGGCATATCAAATTCATTCCTTTAAACCACCTATCTCTAATTAACAGCAGTAGAGCCAGAAAACTCTTAAGTTTCCATAGGAGAACCTGTCCAGTAAGGTGCCTAATGTTTAGGAGTATTTGAAAATACAAAGGAATTTCTGTGTCCTCTGTTGATACTGATCTTAATGCTGTCGTTGCTTCCAACATTACTGATGATGTACTTGGAAGACAGCTTTCAGGTATAACAGCCACCTCCAGGGGGTGATCTGGGGAAACCTGGAGGGTGGGAGAGCCTGACTTGCCCACAGAATAAAAAACTAACTGAGCAAGGGAAAATGACCAGTGTGGAGATAATTCTATGGAAGAAGACATTTGTTGAATACAGACTCAGCAACAGTACAAACCAAAGGAATGAAGGGTCCACAAGTAAGCCAACTCTTTCCTCTGTGAATGCAACTACCACTCTTCTGTAGGCCCTGTGCTTCCTGCTTCAGTCTCTGTGAGTTCATATGACCTTTGCTCAGTCATTTTAGAAGGCCTCATTCTCCTGGTGGCCTTTGTCTCCTCTGTCTCCCCAACTCCTTCCACTTCTTCTTCAGGGTTCCCTGAGCTCTGCAAGGAGGGATTTGACAGAGTCATCTCGTTTAGAGTTGTGTGTTCTAAGGTCCCTGTCTGGCAGTGGGTATCTGAATTTGTTCCCATCTGATGGAGGATGAAGCCTCTCTGATGATAGATGAATAAGGCACCAATATATGTCAATCTCCAATTTTCAAGGACCTAGAAATGAGCAGCTCCAACACCCCATCCTTTCTGTTCCTTTGTATGATCAGTTTTCCCTACATACGTAGGAGAAGTTTAGCTGCATTTATTTAATTTTTTGTCTTCTCCTTTCATGAATTTGTGTAAGGAATTTTTTTTTTTTTTGAGACACAGTCTTTTGTTTGTTTCGAAGATGGCCTCAACATCACTAGGTAACTGTATTGTTGGAACTGTTTTCTCTACTGAAACTGTTCTTTTTACTTTGTTTTGTTTTTTTCTGTTTTTAAATATGTTATTCTTTTCTCTTCCCCTCCACAACACTTTTTGTTGTTTGTATGTGTAATATTTCAAGGCTGACTTCTCTGCATTGGACAGCCTAAGGAGTCTCATCCTTAGGGGTGACTAATTCTCCTCTTCCCAGCAGTCCATAGCTGCCTGTAATTCTTTGTCAAAGGGTGGGGTCCTGAGAAAATTTCTCTCTCTATGTTAATATCCATTGATATTGCTATTGTTCTAGTCTTGTTTATGAAGCCATTGCTAGGAGAGACAGTCTCACGACAGTCCTCCTTTTATTATGGCACTTGCCATCTTTCTGTTCCCCCTTCTGAGATGACATTCCCTGAGTCATAGATGCAGGATCTATGATGGAGATATATCCTTTGAGACTGGGCTCCCCATAATTTGTTTATCTCTGAATTGTGTCCAGTTGTGTTTTCCAGTGATAGTCTTCATTTGTTGTAAAGAGAGGCTTCTTTGAATGGTGGTGGTAGATACACTTACCTGTGAATATAAGGAGAGAACTTAGAGTGCATTAAGGAACCATGCTGGTCTAGCAAAGTCGTGGTAGTAGATTCTTTTCTAAGGTCTATGACCTACTAGTCCAGGGAATATGACTATATTTCTAATACTGTGTATGATTTCTCTTCTGTTGAGTATGCTTTAAGTCCACTTAGAGAACTGTTAGTTGCTTCCAACATGTATGTGCCACTTTTTGTACCTTTATGCACATCTTGATTCATATCAGCATATGCTGGTAACTGGTGTGGTTCACAGGTGTTGGGGCTCTGTAGGACTGTTTAATTGCTTCCCTTGGCAACTCACACAATATTTTCTGGAACCATGGAAGCTAGACTACAGTAGAGACTTTCAGGGCAGATCTAGCTTGAGTCATCTGAATTGTATGTCCTAAGTATGTGGTGCATTTAGCAATAGGGCTCCACTCTCAACCCTGAGAGGAAACCAAGGGCTATTTCTATAATCTAAATACTTTTGAGAGTCACATGGGCTATCCTGACAAACCATTTGAAATAAGATATTTTGTGTCTGGTACTGGAATTTTTGTCAGTCTATGGTTCTTGTGATATGTGTGTGTGCATACACACACACACAGACGTGGTGTGTGTTGCATATACTTTTAGATAAATATAAAACAATATTATTCCTTCAGGTCCTACCAAGAAATCATGGTGTTATTTGTTCCTCATCTCTCCTACTTCTGTATTGACCTCCCTCCCTCTTCCACAGTTGGAGTCCACTCACAGTTATTACACTTCCCACTCAATATTACCTGTATCCTACCATTCTCTCCCACTCCACCCCCATACCCTTGCCTACAGTCCTATTAAAGTTTCCTAAATTTTGTCGTTACTCTTGTGTTCTTCACTCACATCTGGGGACTTAGAGCTAGGAGCAAAATATGAGAAAACATGTGGCATTTGTCTTTCTGGGTATGAGTTACCTTACACAATATAATCTTTTCTAGATTCATCCATTTACTTGAAAATTTCATGTTTCTTTACAGCTGAGGAGTATTCCATTGTGTGTATATACCACATTTTCATTATCCACTTATGGGTTGATGGACATGTAGGCTATTTCTTCTATTGTGAAATGAGCCCAATGAATGTGGGTGAGCCATATACACCAGTGGAGCAGGATATAGTGTCCTGTGGGTGTATGCTCAAGAGTGCTATAGCTAGAGCATATGGTAAATCTATATTTAGACTTTTGAGGAACCTCCCACTGATTCTGTAGTGGTTGCATTGATATGCACCACCAACAACAGTGAGTAGGTGTTTCCCTTTCCCCATATACTCTCTCCAGTGTTTTTCATGATTTGTTTTCTTAATTTTAGCCATTCTGACTGGAGCAAGATAGAATCTTGTTTTTAATTTTTAATTAATTTATTTTTAAAAAGTTTTTTTGTTTTACATACCAATCCCAGTTTCCCCTCCCTTCCCTTCTCCTACCTCCTCCATCCATCCCATTCCACCCCCATCTACTCCTCAGAGAGGGTAAGGCTTCCCTGGGGAGTCAACAAAGTCTGGCATACTAAGTGGAGGCAGGACCAAGCCCCACCCCCTGTGTCAAGGCTGAGCAAGGTATCCCACCCTAGAGAAAGTGTTCCAAAAAAGCCATTTCATGCACCTGGGATAAGTCCTGGTCCTACTGCTAGGGACTCCCCAAACAGATACAGCCACATAACTGCCACCCACATTCAGAGGGTCTAGTTCGGTCCCATACATGTTCCCCAGCTGACAGGTCAGCATCCAAGAGCTCCCACCTGATTGGGTCAGCTGTCTCTGTGGTTTTTCCCATCATGATCTTGAGGTCACTTGCTCCTATGATCCCTCATCCCTTGTAGGAGCTCAACCCAATGCTTGGTTGTAGATCATTGCATCTGCTTCCATCAGTTACTAGATGTAGGTTCTATGTTGACAATTAGGATAGTCACTAATCTGATTATAGGGGAAGGTAACTTCAGGCACCCTCTCAATTATTGCTAGGAGTCTTCATTGGTGTTATCCTTGTAGATTCCTGGAGATTTCCTTAGCACCAGGTATCCCCATCAAAATCCCAATACAATTCTTCACAGACCTCAGAAGAACAATACTCAACTTCATATGGAAAAAACAGAAAACCCAGGAGAGCCAAAACCATCCTGTACAATAAAGGAACTTCTGGAGGCATCACTATTCCTGACCTCAAGCTCTCTTATAGAGCTATAGTAATAAAAACAGCTTGGTATTGGCATAAAAACAAACACATGGATCAATGGAATCGAATCAAAGACCCTAACATTAATCCAAACACATATGAACACCTGATTTTTGATGAAGAAGCTAAAATTATACAATGGAAAAAAAAGCATCTTTAGCAAATGGTGCTGGTATAACTGGATATCGACATGTAGAAGATTGCAAATAGATTTATATCTATCCCTGTGCACAAAACTCAAGTCCAAATGGATCAAAGACCTCAACGTAAATCCAGTTACACTTAACATCATAGAAGAGACAGTGGGAAGTGGCCTTGAATGCATTGGCACAGGAGACCACTTCCTAAATATAACACCAGTAGCACAGACACTGAGAGTAACAATTAATAAATGTGACCTTCTGAAACTGAGAAGCTTCTGTAAGGCAAAGGACATGGTCAACAAGACAAAATGGTAGCCTACAGAATGGGAAAAGAACTTCACCAACCTCACAGCTGACAGAGGGCTGATCTCCAAACTATATAAAGAATTCAAGAAACTAGACATCTAAGTACCAAATATTCCAGTTAAAAATAGGCACAGAGCTAAACAGAATTCTCAACAAAAGAATCTCAAATGGCTGAAACCCATTTAAGGAATTGGTTTTTTTTTTCTTTTTATTTTTTTTTGAGACAGGGTTTCTCTGTGTAGCTTTGCGCCTGTCCTGGAACTCATTTGGTAGCCCAGGCTGGCCTCGAACTCAGAGATCCTCCTGGCTCTGCCTCCCGAGTGCTGGGATTAAAGGCGTGCGCCACCACCGCCCAGCCCGCAAGACAGAATCTTAAAGTAGGTTTAACTTGCATTTTCCTGGTGACTAATGATACTAAATACTTAAAAAATATTTCTGCCAGGTGGTAGTGCCCTTTAATTCCAGCACTTAGGAGACACAGGCAGGCAGATCTCTGTGAGTCGTAGGCCAGCCTGTTCTACAGAGTGAGTTCTGCGACAGCCAGAGCTGTTACACAGAGAAACCCTGTCTCATCCTGTCTCAAACAACAACAAAAATTCTCTTGCCGTTTGTGTTTATTTTGAGAACTCTGTTTAGTTCCATGCCATATCTTTAACTGGGTAATAATAATTAATATTATATTATATATAATATAATATTATATATTATATAATACATATAAATAATTAATAATAATTATATGTATATTTGGTGATTAGTCTTTTGAATTCATATGTTCTAAACAGTAATCCTCTGTCAGAAATGTAGCTGACTAGTATTTTTCCACATTCTATAAGCTGCCATTTCAGTCAATTAGGATTTTCCTTTGCATTATAGAAGGTTTTTAATTTCATGAGGTCCCATTTGTCCATTACTGGTTCTATTTCTTGCTTAACTATTGTCCTATTAGAATGTCCCTACCCAAGCCTATATCCTGAAGTGTATCTCCTGCTCTTTTCCCTAGACATTTCAGAGTTTAAGGCTAACATTGAGGCCTTTGATCTACGTAGAACTGAATTTTGTGCAGGATGAGAGAGAAGGATTAAATTTCATTCTATATGTAGACATCCCTTTTCCCCAGAATCATTTGTTGAAGATTCTTTTTACTGACATATATTTTTGGCATCTTTGCAAAAAAAAAAAAATCAGATGGCTGTGAGAGCATTGACTTCTATGTGGGTCTTCAATTCTATTCCACTAGTAAATGCATGTGGTTGTGCTTTAGTACCATGTCATTTTTTTATTACTTTGGCTCTGAAGTATAAGTTAAAATCAGGGATGGTGATACCTTGATAAGCCTTTTTATTGTTTAGCATTTTTTATTTCTATCCTCAGTATTTTGTGTTTCTATATTAATTTTAAGATTGTTAAGTTCATTTTCTGTGGAGAACTGTTTGAGTTTTGATGAGTATTATATTGACTTTGTAGGTAGGATGGGCGTTTTCACAACATTAATCACAGCAGTCCATGTGCATGGGAGGTCTTTTCATCTGTTATCTTCTTTAGTTTTTTTCCTTATTGTTTTAACATTTTCTTAGTGTGGTTCTTTCATTTTCTTAGTTCAGTTTATTCTAAGGTATTTTGTTTAAGCTACTGTGATTGGGATTGTTTCTCTGATTTATTTCTCAGTATGCTTGTCTTTAGTATACGTAAAGTCTACTGATTGTGGCATGTTAACATTGTATCATGCCACATTGCTGAAAGTGTTTATCAGCTCTAGGAGTTTCCTGGTAGATGCTTTGGCTTCTCTCATATATGGAACCATGTCATCTGTAAACTTGTCTTCTTCCTCTCTTATTTGTATACTTTAATATTTTCTCTTGTCGTATTGGTCCAGCTCAATTGGTCTACTCCTACGTTGATAGGAGTAGATATAGTGGACACCCCTGTCTTATTCCTGATCTTA
This sequence comes from Peromyscus nudipes, assembly GCA_902168325.1. Lineage (NCBI taxonomy): Eukaryota > Metazoa > Chordata > Mammalia > Rodentia > Cricetidae > Peromyscus > Peromyscus nudipes. The sequence continues at coordinate 19,735 of CABHPH010136028.1, read as the reverse complement.
GTGGGAATGCTCCCTGATGATGATCATAAATGTGTGTGTGTGTGTGTGTGTGTGTGTGTCTTTTATTATGTTGAAATGTATGGCTATTGTTCCTTGTCTTTTTCTTAAGTCTTAAGGAGCACAGTGGAAGAGGGAGCAGAAAGAGTGTGAGAGCCAAAATATGGGGAAGACTAGGATGAAACAGTGTCATCCAGACACAATATGGCTGCTGCCCGCAAGATTGATGTGCAACCCTGGAAACACACAGATAAAATGGCAGCAAAACCTGCCTGGGCAGCATGTACACACCACAGGAAGAGACTGGAGGATAGTGGAAACGGCTCTCAGCTCCATCATGAACCTCCTGAGGTGACCTACTTATGAAGGAATTTTAAGTTAGTGCTGATGCAGCAATGTTTCTGCCGTGATAGGAATAATCTCTGTTTTAGAATTCCAGAGTTGTGGTCTCCAGCTACAAGTTGAAGCGTGAGTTGTATTTTAATTTTTTAAATGCTTTCAAACATTGTTGTAATTTAATTTTTTAAATGCTTTAAAAACATTTCATTTTAATTTTTTTCTCGGATACCACTCCAAAAGCACATCCCCCCTAAAACCAGCACCTATTCCACACTGCTTCAGCTCCTGATGGCTGCTTGTGGAAACTTCAGTCATGGTGGGCTGGGCTACATTTTAATGTCACTGATACCATGAAAGCTAAATTGAATGATTTAAAATGACTCACCTGGCACAAATGAAGAATGTCTTCATATTGAACTTTAAATATTGGCATGGATGATATCTGAGTTGAGTAACTGCCATACCAGAAAGAGTATATAATAGTTTCATGGAGCAGAAGAATAACGAAAGTCCATTGAGGACTATAAACTTGGTGATGTAGATTCTCTTGTTGAGTGTGGCATTGTTCTGGAGTCAGCAAGTCTTTGTTGGAGCTCCTTGTGTTCCATTTCTCAAGCTATTTTTCTAGCCTGATCCTCCCATCAGACTCCCAGTGTGACCACTGAAACAGGATAGTCATCCTGCATCCGTGAATCTGAACCTTTTCCTCTCCATAGCTGCCAATTGCTCACTTTTTTAAAATTACATTCACAGTTTTTTCTCTTTTATTCTATATGAACACTGAGTTTTCATCATAAAACTATGACAATGAGGAAAGGTGGAAATTTCCATAGCACTTCCAAAAACCATTGTCTTTTCCCGTCTTGTTGGCTTATTTTTACTTACAAATTTTCAGTCCTTGGCAAAGCTTTCTGTATCAAACAGTCATTACATCACAAATGTTTCCTAATGGCCTGCACAAACACATATATTCATGACAACTGCATGGTTATCACCCACAACTCTTCCTTTCTTCAGTAATGCTACTGAAAACGTTTTGTGATGTAAGAACCCTATTCTAAGGAATTAATGAAATGTGGATTGTCTGTGTCATACATGGTCAGTGGTCACTCTAAAATGATGCTTTCAAAACTACCTGAGATTGGGAAGGAAAGAAAAAGAAACCTCCATACTGAATCTCAAGAAGGCATCACATTTTAAAAATCTGATCAATTTTTACAAATTATTTCTTTAATTTTTGAGATTATAATATGATTACGTAATTTCTCCCATACTTTTCTTCCCTCCAAACCCTCACAAATGCTGCTCCTGCAGCACAATTTTTAAATATGGTCCTTGAGCTGTGTCACTCAATGTCATTCTCTTCCCCACAAATATTTCATGTCAAACATTTGCTAGTTCTCAATTTCTTTTTAAGCTGAGTTGTCTTTCTGTACAATGAAATGCTTTTAGTCAGGAGTAAGGAAGGCCTGAAAATGATTTGATTCACAGTGAACCAAAGCATACAGAAGCATGAGATTTTAAAAAACTTTTATTTTAACTCATCGAGTAAGAAATGCACATTTAACATGTTGAAATGGCCATTTGCAATTGCAAAACAAATATGGAGTACAAGGAAGATGTCTTGAAGGCTGGGCCGCAAGAATATATCATAGAGATTCAGCTGTGTATTAAAGCTGAACTTTAACCGGCCAAAAGTCTGTCAAAAGGCAAGCCATTTATTATGAATATTTAGTGTTACCCAGCCTTTAATATTTTAGCTGTCTTCTGCTATGAAATCCTTGCATGCCCAGACCAATTGGTAAATAGTTCCGCTCCCCAGACCTGCTGAACCTAAGTTACTAACTGCCCTGCTGAGCTTAGGAGACAAACTGGCAGGAGATGCCTAGCTTTGTTTCCTGTGCTAATGAAGCTCACACCATCCCCCTGGCCTTGAGGAGGCCTAGTGGTTCTCCAGAGCATTTGACTGAGAACAAAAGAGGTTTTTACATATCAAGGTGAGAGATAAAACAACATTCCTGAGGAGGCAGGGAACCATGTGCCTAGGGAAAGAAAAGGCAGGTATTTTCTGTAGACACAGAGAGAACAGCATGGAGAAGAGAAAAGAGAATGGAAGAACTAGATGGGTAAGAACTTGAGAGGAACAAACTGAGATGGGGAAGAACTCGATTGAAGGGCTAGAAGAGAGTACTAGAGGAATGAGATGGAAGATGAGGAAGAGCCAGATGGGGAAGAACAAGATGAGGAAGAACAAGATGAGGGAGAAGGAGATGGGAGAGGAGCTGATATAGGAAAGAACTAGATGAATGAGAATCTAGAAGGGGCAGAACTAGATGAAGGAATTAAGATAGAACCTAGAGGGAACAGTAGACAAATATAGAGAGAAATCAGGCAAGAGAGGAGCTAGACATGAGAGCAGAATAGAAGCTGTGTATAGAGAGAACTGACACAGAATAATACAGTGCATGAAATAAGGAGTTTCGTGTACATAGATTCATTTCTTCAAAGATTAACTATCAGCTGGTTGTAGATTCTTCCCAGACCCTGGGAGGGGACTATCGAGGGGCTGGACCCCCATAGTCCCTGTTAAAGATGTTTTCTTTAATTACGTTCTTATTTTTCATGAGAACAGTAAAAAAACTGGATTCTTAGAATGAGAAATCAAGTGGGGTAAAAGGGACACATATTTTTGAATTTTCTTTTTATTTATTCTTTGTGTCTTTCACATCATGCATCTTAATTTCATTTATTTCCTATCCCTGCATATCCACCCTCTGCCCTTCCAGCTCCCCCACCCCAATAAAATTTAAGGGAAAAAAGAAAAAAGAAAAGAAAAAAAAAAGGAAAAAAATCTCATCATGGAGGCTGTAGTGTAACACAGTGAGTCACGCAGTAAACACTTTTGTCCATATGTCTTTACTGCAAGTGTTCATTGCAAAGAGTCATTGGTCTGGTTCGAGGCCTCTGGTTTCTGCTATAATATTGATGCTGGGCCCTCACTGGAACTCCTCTTGATTATCCTGTTGTTGCCCTGTATTGTGGAAATCCTGAAGCTTTGGGTCTGTAGGACCAGTCAAAGGGACACATTTTTATAATTGAAAAAACAAAACAAACAAACAAACAAACAAACAAACAAACAAACAAAAAACCCAACCCCTCAAGGCCGGGAATGAAGAGAAAGTACATCAAAGTATACTTATGGTTTGTAACTGGATGTGGATTTTAGTCTGATGTGAAAGGGACATCAAGTCCTTTTGTCTTCAGTTATATTAATGGATATAATTTCAATTTGCTATAAGTTAGGCATTCTCAAAAATATTTGTCTGCTTATTTTCAATATGACATAATGAGCCTGTTGCTGGTAGTTCAGATAAATGAATGCCAGTTCTTAATTACCTGGGACCATTAGGGACTTATCCAACTATTTTAATTCAGTGCAGTCATCATAGATACACCCAAAGCTCCCGCCCAAGGCTGCATTTTTCACATTTAGGATCATGTTTAATGTTTAAATTATGTTTTAAAAATCTTATCTTTTAAAACAAGTCATCTATATTGGTAGAATGGCTAACATTCACAATGTCCACACAGGAAACTGTCAAGAATAAAAAATAAACACAATAATAAAAAGAACCAATTTAGGAGGTGAATGCACACCCAGAAGTGACCTCCCCACTTTCTGCCTCTGAGGAATTCCTGTCTATGATCACGGGCCATCCTGGGATCTCAGGCCACAAAGCACTTTCTTGTCTGTACACAAGCACTCACTTCCCAGAGGCACTGTCCTACCAATTGCCATCACAACCCTTTCTGAATCCGTTAGAGGAGATGGTATTTCAACAAATCACTTTCCTGCCTACTTTCTGTCCTACAGTTCAAAGGCTTCTGTCTTGTTGTTAAGCACTGTACACAGCCCTTAAAGAATAAATGATTTCTTCCACATCGATAGTCATGTGGAGCTTGGTGGAGGTGAATCTAGATCAGTTTGATAATAAAGGGCCAGAAAAAACAAAAAACAACAACAGTAATACATGAAGTTGTCTCATTAAAGCATGGGCGGTCTTAACAAGGGCAACTTTAACACATTGATAAAGTAAATGAAAGATAATTAAGATAAGTAGATGTTTTATTTTTGTAGCTTGGATGCATGGCTGTCCTTATGACATAAATTATCATAAATAATACATAGACTTGTGCAATCAATAGCACATAAGAGCCTATTGTAGTCAGATAGATTCCAGGCTCACACTGACAACAACCTGTGAAATTATGTGTCATTACATAAACTCATTTTTGTCATCACTTATTTCACCAAAAAAGTTACTTAATATCCATTCTGTGCCAAAAATCATATGCAGGAAAAAAGATATAGATGTGAGTCGAAGTTGATGACATCGCGGATTATTGTTAGCTGGGCAAAAACTGAGTGACAACAAGCAATTGTCATGAAGCAAGTTAGCTTAGCCAGACACATGGAGCCACCGCTCACCTCTTACTTGATGCCAGAAGCTCAAGTCCAATAAACATCCTGATGCTGTTCTCAAGAAGGAAAATTGCAAAATGAAACACAAGTCTGCCAGTGGCAAGATGACTTCAGAAGACATGAGAGCAATTCTTTACATAACCAGGTCCTAAACATTGTTTCCAAAACACATGTTCAAAATGTTTTCATTGTTATCTGAATGTCAGGATCTTGGTGCTTCTGTTGTGGTTCAGATATAGCCCAGAATTAACAAATTCCCAGAAATATTAATATGTTGGGACTGAGCACTATGGAACTTTACAGCATATGTCTCAGGAGAGGTCCTGAGGCCATCGAGGGTGCTGCCTTCAGAAGGGATTAAGGTAGCTCTCTTAGAACCTCTTGATAGTTCTGATGAGAAAGTTGTTGTAAAAGCCACAGCCTGCTTGTATCCAGCCCTCTTTTTTTGCTATTTGGTGATATGACCCACACATGTCTCCTCCATTGCCATCATTAGGGTAAAATACCAAAAGTATTTAATAGTGCTGAGCTGAAACAAGGGTCAAAATGTTGGTCACCCACAGATTTGATTTAAACATTTTTTCCTTCATAAGTGGCCTGCCTCAGCTATTTTGTTAAAGTCATGACCGATCAGCAATACAATTCACATTCTCTTTGTTTCCTGCCTGGAAACCTTACTCAGGAGCATTCAGCAACCAGAATCCATGAAACGTGCCTCCAGACACAAGAAGGCCCAAATACTTCCTTAGAGATAAGTTTGAAAGTGGAAGTGAGTTAAACACAGGTGCATATGAAATGCTGAATATTTTTATCCAATGGCTCTTAAAACCATCCCAGCTAAGGCCCAAAGCAGGTTAACACTGCTAACTTGTGTACAGTCCAGTCTTCATTAGAATGATCTAGAACTAGTGATTCTCAGATGCAAGTTTGTACTCTAGAGGCGCTGGTAGGCTCCAAACTGCTTCAAATGTCTCCATGGAAGACCTCCTGGATTTTCCAAAATCCTGTCCTCTTTAGAATATGTGCCAACTGAAAGAAGCTACATCTACAGCCTCAGGTTTCCCACCCATCGCGTCTTCCCTGCATCCACACCCAACATTGCCATCGTGCTTTTCATTTTCTGTTCAAGCCCCTCCTTCCTGTCATCATTGCTCCACTTCCATCCCAGCACCATTCTCCACCCAGCTTCGAAACACTTCCTTCCTTGGAACTTCATCTTGTTTTCCATGAAGATGACTCCAAGCTTCACCTTCCTGCATTCCAGACAGTCCAAAAACAGTTCCCATGGATGCTGCCTCCTCCTCTTCCTCCCTCCTCCTCTTTCTCCTCCTCTCTGTTTTTGAGACAAGGTCTCACTGTGTAGGACTGACTGTTCAGGAACTCACTATGTATATAGGCTGGCCTCAAACTCACAGAGGTCCTCCTCACTCTGCCTCCCAAGTGCTGGGATCAAAAGTGTCCGCCATCAAGCCCAGCTAACACTGCCTCCTCTTTGAGTCATATTCTAAGACAATTTGCTTCAAAATTAACAGTTGAATTTACCCTCCTCCAAGCAGAAATGATGACTAATCAGTTCAATTGCAAAATTCATCCCTTACCTTCAGTATGATTTCTGTTATTCATCACTGTGTTGATGGCATGATGAATAGGGAGGAAAGTCTGGGCAATTTGTGGGCACGTGGGATGAACTCTTAATTGAGCCCAGGAATGGGTGCAGGTCTGATGTCCCTGGACACCAAATTCGTCCATCCTCCAACAAAGAACAAAGTTTGGGAGAAGCAAATCTGTTACACAATGAGGATCTGAGGTATGGAAGTGACCATAGAGCCCTTTTCTTACTGGGAGTCCTAGTTTACTTCTCCTCCTGTGATAAAAGACCCCGATAAAAAGAAACTCAAGAGGGAAAGAGAATTATTTGGCTTACAGTCTATTATTGAGGGTAAGTCAAGGCAGGACCTCAAAGGAGTCACATAACATGAGTGAGTAGAGAGAGAATAGATACAAACACACTCTCTCTCATGTAGCTTTCCCCTGCCTCATATAGTTCAGGAACTCCTGTGTATGAAATGGTGCTACTTTACAACTAACGAGTTCTTCCTGTATCCACCAATAATCAAGACAATTCCCCTACAGACATGTCTATGGAGTAACACTATCTAGGCAATCCATGATGCAGGCTTTCTTCCTATGGGACATAGCTTGTGGTAAGTTGACATTTAAAATGATCACAAACCACCTCTTCTCGTTTTGAAACTATAACTTTCTAACCCTTTCCCTCAAAACCTCATGTTAATGTCATCACATAAAACAGCCCTGCTTTTTTTTTTTTTTAATAATTCCACTGCTGCTATAAATTCCAACCCCTCAAAAATCCAAAGATTTCGTAATTCAAAGTCTGAGAGGCCCTGTATAAGGGAATGGAGAAATACTGTAATCATACTATAATCTCAAAGTAAAAAAACAATTTAAAAAGTAGGTTATACATTCTTATTCCAAAAGACAAGAATGATAGCCTGAAACAACCACATTCAAGCAATACAAAAATCCAGCGGAACAAATTCCGAATCCTTTAATTCAATATTCACATCTGATACCAATTCATTGTTGTAGCCTTCTGGTCTCCAAAGGACTTGAGCAGCCTGTCCATAGCACACACAGCTCTCCTCTTAGGCCAGTCCTATTTCACACTGTAGCTCTTCTTACTGGACATTCATGGTCCCGGCATCTCTAATATCCTGGGATTCTGACTGAAGCTGAGTCTTCACCTTCACTAGTGACCTCTCTGCAGGGATTAACCCTTCTACACAATGCTCTCCATGATCTGTTTATGCTTTCAAAACCAGCACTGCCTGAGAAACCCTTACAGATTACCAAGCTCAGCTGCCAGCACAAACTGCAGACTTGACCTCCTCTGGATCAGAGATTCTGTGTGCTGGCCCTCAGGAAACGTTTCCCAGAAGATTGTCTGAATGATCTGGTCTCTCTCTCTCTCTCTTTTTTTTTTTTTTCGAGACAGGGTTTCTCTGTGTAGCTTTGTGCCTTTCCTGCAACTCGCTTGGGAGACCAGGCTGGCCTCGAACTCACAGAGATCTGCCTGCCTCTGCCTCCCGGGTGCTGGGATTAAAGGCGTGCGCCACCACCGCCCGGCGATCTGGTCTCTTCTTAATCAAGCCAGATTCTTCAGCCCATGATGATCTGTATCCATTGTCTCAGAGAAGCAAAGGTTTCACTTTAGAGGTTCTGGCACCTTCTTAATCACAGTCAAGTATTCCACTCCAGCTAACCAGAATCACAAATTTTCAATTCAAATCACCACGTAAATAACCCTGGTAGTTTTTTAAATGACCTTCAAGCTTCCCTTTGAAACTTCACAAGCCATATCTCCACCATCTGTACTGCTTTCAGCGTTATCTTATGTTGTAAGTTCCCACAACAGTGCATTAATCTCTGAACACTCAATAGCTTTTCCAGTCCAAATAATCCCAAAAATACATGATCAAATAATTCCCAAAACACATGATCAAGTCTGACACAACACCATGCCATGACCTGGTACCAATTTGTGTCTTGGGGTTTCTATTGCTGTGAAAAAAACACCATGACCAAAAGAAACCTGGAGAGAAAAGGGTTTATTTCATATTACACTTCCAGGTATCAGTCCATCACTGAGGCAAGTCATAGCAGGAATACAAATAGAGAAGAACCTGGTGGCAGGAAATGAAGTAGATGCCATGGAAGTGTGATACTTGCCGCCTTGTACCCCTGGTTTTCTCAGCCTTCTTTCTTATACACCTTAGGCCCATCTACCCAGGTGGAGAACCACTCACACTGAGTGAAGCCATTCTATGTCAATCATTAATCAAGAAAATGCTTCTTAAGTTTCTGTACAGGCCAATTCTTTCTTACTTTTTTTATTTAAAAGTTGTTTTTATTTTACATACCAACCACAGTTCCCCCTCCCTCTCCTCCTCCCTCTTATCCCCCACCTTCCCCCGACCCAGTCCCCCATCCACTCATCAGAAGAGGGTAAGGCTTCCCATGGGAGTCAACAAAGTCTGCCATACCAAGTTGGGGCAGGACCAAGCCCCTCCCTGCTGTATCTAGGCTGAGCAAGTTATCCCTCCATAGGCAATGGGCTCCAAAAAGCCAGTTCATGCACAGTTTATTAATTGATGCTCTCAGTGTCTGTGCTACTGGTGTTATATTTAGGAAGTGGTCTCCTGTGCCAACGTGTTCAAAGCTACTTCCCACTTTCTCTTCTATGAGGTTCAGTGTAACTGGATTTATGTTGAGGTCTTTATTCCACTTGGACTTGAGTTTTGTGGAGGGTGATAGATATGGGTCTATTTGCATTCTTTTACAGACTAACAGGCCAATCTTGTGGAGGTATTTCTACAACTGAAGTTTCCTCCTGTCAGATGACTCTAGCTTGTATCAATTTGCCAAAAAAACTAGCTACCACGGAGACTTTGGGAGTTGTATTAACTACATTTTGCATTATGATATGGCCAGAAGCCTATGGGGCTCAGAAAATGGAACTTGGTGATTCGAACCTCCCATATGTCTCAGGCATTCAGTGATTGCTTCCCAGTTGGTGTTAATGTTGGGGACTTAGGCCTTGTTGAAGGAAGTATGTCACTGGAGTGTAAAGTCTCAAACCATTTCTAGTTAGGTTTCTCTGTTTGTGGTTCATGATGTGAGCTCTCAGCTGTTCTGGCCACTATGCCTGCCTGCTGACATGCTCCCCTGTTGTAATGCTGGGGATGTCTTTCTGTATGCTGTGAATGTCTTGCTCTGATTGATTGATAAATAAAATGCTGATTGGCCAGTAGCCAGGCAGGAAGTATAGTATAGGCAGAATAAGGAGAGAGGAGAATTCTGGGAAGTGGAAGGCTGAGTCAGGAGACGCTGCCACCCGCCATGAGAAGTAAGATGTAAAGATACCTGTAAGCCACAAGCCACATGGCAAGGTATAGATTAATAGAAATGGGTTAATTTAAGATATAAGAACTAGATAGCAAGAAGCCTGCCATGGCCGTACAGTTTATAAGTAATATAAGTCTCTGTGTGTTTTCTTGGATCTGAGTGGCTACAGAAAACTCCAACTACATTGTAATGTGAGGGACCTATTCTTCTGAAACCATAAGCCCCAAATAAGCTTTCCCCCCTATTAGTTGCCTGATCCTGATGTTTTAACATAAAAGTAGAAAAGTATCTGATCTAGAGAAAGTTGCAGTTGCTCTCCAGTCAGATTTCTTATTTTTCCTGAGAAGGGAATCAGTGGTGGCTGAGCATGAAGCAAAAAAACGAGAGAGGAGAAAAAGGGAGCCACATGCTCTCTGAAGCAGCTGTGAATAGGAGGGAGACTGGGTAGAGAAAAGGAAGAGGAAAGGACTGAGATGAAATTATGTGGGGATTGAGCTCAACCCAGGGAGAAGGAACCAGTGCAAAATTGGCAGAGGAGCTTTTAGTGTATAAAGTGGCCTTGATAGAGGAAGCCATTGCACTGTATGAAGTTATCTAAATATACAGATTCTTGAGAGGCTTTTGATGAGTCAATTTAATAACCTGGTGGAGATGGACAAGACAGACACGGGTTCTTGTAATTATTTAATTCTATTCTGCAGGTGTCTCTAGCATCGCAAACAGTTAACTAAAGTGAGATTTAAGTGTAGCCTAGTTGTGGGGGATCTCCTTTCCCCCCATGATCTGTTGGCCACCAGGCCGCAAGGATAAAAGGGGCAGAAGCAGTGAGCAGGACTTTGTACAGCCTATGAGCATGATGGAAACAGCCTTTTGGAACACGGCTTCAGTGAGACAGTTCAACTTTATTCCAGCATGAGGCGAATATATAGGATTGGAACTGCACCTAACTTGCATCTGACAGCACACTCCTACCATACAGCTGGAGCACAATACGTATGTGGCAGCACTGTCCTATCGTACAGCTGGAGTGCAATGCCTAATTACCATATGCACGGCATGGGCAGAGCATTTGCAGGGAACTCTATCAAAGGTTACACTTAAGGTAAGTCCAGCATCCAGGCTCAAAGACAGCTTCCAAATAAGGTCAGGCAGAGAGCAGGAAGCCCCTGCTGGGGGAATGGAGTCCTCCATTTTGTGCAAAGCTCAGGCGAGCTGTCTGGATATGGTGGACTGCAGCCTCCAAGCAGCAGAGCTCATGAATAGCTAATGTCCCTGGTTTAGAGCAATGGGATTGGACCTAAGATTGGGGGAACACTCTCATCCAATGCCGGGGCTTTTAGAACAGTGAATAAATGGAACAGGGCTACCAGAGAACTAACTCTTAGAAAACTCACCAGAGTGAATGGAATGCAGTGCTGGAATGGAGGAACTGGAAGGAAGATTAGAGAAGTCCTCAAAGGGTAATACATTTCGTTAGTACTCCATCTCATTTGAGTTACAGAAGCATTATGGGGTTCAGGGTTCAAGAAGGGTACTAAAACAATTGCCCTCTGGGGCAGATTTATCAGAGGAGTCCTTAAGTGTCAAGGAAAGGAGAGCATGATGGAGGCTCTGAGAATAGCTCATGCCAACACAACAAACTGATCATTTCCTCTTATAGGTCTCCAAGAGAAGGGGGAGTCCCATGCCACATAATTAATTTCCCACAGCACCCACTTGTATCAAGTTGATATGTGGGCAACAGGAAAGGGAGAAATTTCAGCCTTTTAGTTAATGTGGGCCCAGCATATGATGTATGCCACCTGTTACTCCTGGTAGCTTAGGTTGCTTGGTAAACTTCCTTTGGGAAAATGATGACTAGAGCTACTTTGAGGGAAGAGTGGAAGAAAGAGGCTGGTACAGGGGAGTGAACTGAGGAGACATAGGCTAATCATGTGTGGTACTCTTCCATAGGCTAGTGGCCAGGACTGTATAAAAATGAGAAAGCAAGCCAAGCATAAGCATTCATCTTCTTTTACTTCCTGACAGAAGTTGCAATGTGACCATGCTCTCATGTTCCTCCCTACGTGCCTTTCCAACTCTAAGGAGCTGAACCCCCCTATAATGAACTAAAACTTCTTTTATTAAGTTGTTTTTGACAGGTTTGTCACAGCAACAAGAAGAGTAACTGAAAGAAAATTCACAAGAAGTAAGGTCGTTCTGGTGATAAAGCTGATCATATGAGTCACAGATTTCAGCAACAAGTTTGTGGGAAGAATGTGCTACGGTTTGAATCTTTGCCCTAGAAAAGTCCTAAAATTAGGTAAATAAGGCTTACTGAGCCAATAATCCCAAGGGAAACACAGATAAAAGAGGACTAGTTTCAATGCAAATTTGTTTGAAAGGACAGAGTCTCAAGTAAGAAAAATGTGGTAGGGATTCTTTCATCCAAAACACTGCTTAGGCTGCTGTAGCTCTGTGCTGGCATATCTCATACCTGTCTCCAGAGCCTCTGGCATGGCTCCCACTCCTGCACTCAAGAAGCTACTGCCGATGATTGCTACACATCAGCTAGAGGCTGTACTGCCACGTTGCACAACCTTGCCAATTCCAACTTCAATGTCATCTCCTAAACTTACAGCTCCATGACTCCCAAGATCTAGAAAGAGACCATGTTCTCAAAGTCTCCCTGTTGGTAATTCTCTGACCATTGCGTGAAGTGCACACTAGAGTCTTCATGCAGAGGACCCCAGCTCCAGCTATGGTAACAACATAGGTTTTTTTATATAAAGAAAATAAGGCATACTGAGTCTGTAAAAAAAGTACCAAGGAAAGTGCTGGAAGCCACAAGAATATATTATAGAGATTCAGCTGTATATAATAAAACTGTCCCTAGACAGGTCAAGGAATCTTTCTAGAGGGAAGCCATATATCAGGAAATATTTGGTGTTATTCAGCTTTTAATATTCAGCTGCTTCTTGCTTTGAATTTCTTGTGTGCTCATATACTACTAGGCCACTATGGCAACCAGTATAAGCTTCTCAGGACTACTGCTTATTTGAACTAGGTAACACCCCTACAAAGCGTAGGAGACAGGTGGACTGTAGATGCATTGTGTTCTCCAAAATATTACGCATGCTAATAAACTTATCTGGGGTCAGAGAAGAGAACAGCCACAATATTAAACATAGAGAATAGGCAGTGGTAGCACACACCTTTAATCCTAGCATTCCAGAGGCAGAAATCCCTCTGGATCTCTGAGTTCAAGGCCACATTGGAAACAGCCAGGTATGGTGACTCACGCCTTTAATCCCAGAAAGTGAGCCTTTAATTCCAGGGAGTGATGGCAGAAAGCAGAAAGGTATATAAGGCGTGAGGACCAGAAACTAGAAGCTTTTGGCTGGTTAAGATTTTAGACTTTTGAGCAACAGTTCAGCTGAGATTCACTTGGATAAGGACTCAGAGGCTTCCAATCTGAGGAAACAGGATCAGCTGAGGAACTGGCAAGGTGAGGTTGGATGTGGCTTGTTCTGCTTCTCTGATCTTCCAGCTTTCACCCCAATAACTGGCCTCAGGTTTGATTTTATTAATAAGAACTTTTTAAGATTCCTGCTACAATGCATAACTTTGTTTCTTGTGCAAATGAAGCACAGACCTTTCTTCCCCAGTCTGGCCAAATGGCATTCCAGAGCTATTGACTCAGAACAAAGGGTTTTTTTGCATAACCAGGTGCAGTGAAGGTTGAGGGGAGGATTTCTGGTCCAGCAGAGCAGCATGGCCAGGGAGAGAAAGGAACAAGGCAGATCTTTTGTAGAGCATAAGGGTCAGGTCAAGAGAGTAGGAAGAGAAGAAATGAGCATGGATGGAGAAACCAAAGACAAAGATGAGATTGAAAGCATAAGAGCTTATTTAGGGCTATGAGAGAACAGGAAAAGAAGGGACTGAGTGTCAGAACTGAACTGAAGCTGTGTAGATAGAAATTTGTTATAGAGAAATAAAGTAAATTGATGTAAGAAACTGGTGTACTTAGATACCTTTTCCTTAGATTACCCCATCTCTGGCCATAGTGTCTTCCCCAGGACTCTGGGAGAAATCTTCTCAGGGCAGGCCCCTGAGAAAGTTTCATTAGGAAAGTGACTTCGAAGATCCAGCTAACAGGCATACAAAGTACATGCCATGGTCCAAGGCAGCCAGACTCCATCTGGGGCAGCATATGGTACCATTCCCCTGAGTTCTACTGGTGCTGGCATGAAAGATGCAAGAGTAAGGGTTCATGCAGGCTTGGGCAGTGGTTGTAGTGGCTGGTTTTGTGTGTCAACTTGACACAAGTTAGAGTCATCAGAGGGAGGAGCCTCAGTTGAGGAAATGCCTTGATGAGATCCAGCTGTAAGGCATTTTCTCAATTAGTGATCAATGGAGGAGAGCCCAGCCAATGCTGGGTGTTGCCATTGCTGGGCTGCTGTTTTCAGGTTCTATAAGAAGGTAGGCTGAGCAAGCTGGGGAAGCAAGCCAGTAAGCAGCTCCCCTCCATGGCCTCTGCATCAGCTCCTGCCTCTGAGATCCTGCCCTGTTTGAGTTTCTGTTCTGACTTCCTTCAGTGATAAACAGCAATGCAGAAGTGTAAGCCAAATAAACCCTTTCCTCCTCAACTTGCCTTTTGGTCATGGTGTTTTGTTGCAGCAATAGAAACCCTAACTAAGACAATGGTTATGAAATGAAGTTATAAAAAGAAACCAGAATGTTTGGAGACACAGGATGATGGAGTGGACACTGAGGAATACTACAGGCACAAAGTGCATCTTACTCACTCAAGGGAAAGGCTGTGAGCTTCAGTGGTCAGAGCTGCGTAGACCTGGATACACAATTTGCTTGGAGCCTAGATGATTCCAATGTGATCCCAAGATGTTAGACATGCCAGTACAAAGTTTGACGGTTGCCCTACTGATTTTATCTGATCTTTTCTTGCTATATCCCTATTACCTCTTCATTGAGGATGTTTATTCTGTAGAAGCATATAACATTTTTTATTATTTTGTAGGAGCTTGAAGTCAAGTTATCACCTTGGGTCTCAGATGGCACATGCACTTTGCATCTACAACAGTATTGGAGTTGTTAAAGACTGTGGAAACCTTCACAGATGGACTGAATTCATTCTGCCTTAGGAGATGATTGTGAGCCTATGGGGATGAGAAGCTGAAGGATGTGGCTTAAAAGTCATGTGAATGTGTGTCAGATTAGCAAAGAGTGGAGTTGTGGTGGTTAATCATGTTGTCGCCTCGATGGGATCTACAGTTACCCTGGAAACAAATCTCTTGGAATGTCTGTAAAGAACAATCCACATTAGTTTATTTGAGGTTTGAAGACACAAACTAAAAGTGAAGAGAACAACTCCATTGGATGATCCGAGGACTGAATACAAAGGAGAATGCGAACTGAATGTATGCATTTATCTTTCCACGTTTCCATACTTTGTGACCAGCTGACTTATTCTGTACTTCCTTTCACAAAGTTACTTTTGTTATTTTGTCATGGCAAGCAGAAAAGGAACTAATACAGGGTGTGAACAAATTACTGTTTTCATCACATTATTGAAAGGATGCATGCTGTGGTGGATTGAATGAGATTGGGCCCCGTAGGCAGACATATTTGCATGTTTAGTGCCCAGTTGATGAGCTGCCAGAGAAGAATTAGGAGGAGTGACCTTTTTGGATGAGATGTGGCCTTACTGGTGTAGGAATGCTTTGGTGGAGGAGATATGTCACTTAGGGTGAGTTTTGAGGTTTCAAAATTCCACACCAGTCCCAACATCTCTGCCTGCTGTCTGAGGGTCAGACTGTAAAGCTTTCAATTACATCTGTAGCACCATACCTGCCACAGACATGAACATACACCTGGCTGTGGCAGGACCATGGCCCTTGGCAGTAGCCCAGGCCTGAATGTCACCATGACTCCAGGTAGCAAGCAGGCCACCCATCTCAGTCTCCTCACCATATTCACCTCTTTAGATCTTCCTCTCTCCATAGAACAGGAACCATTCTGCCTTTCTCTCTCCCTTACCCCACCATATATTTGCTCACCATAAATGGTGCCCAACTGCCCTGTGCTTCAAGGTACCAGGCAGGCTCCTGTTCTCTCCTCTCCACTCTGGGCAGACAATCCCAGGCATACACATCATAAAAAAAATATCTTAAGCTCAAAATTTTCTGAGTGATTCTAAAAAAAAACAACTCTGTAATTCTAGAGAGACTGCCTATTTCAAGATCAAGGGATCATTCAGTTTCCATTTCTGGTGAGGGTTTTCTCAGGTGACCCTCCTCAAGGGCGTGACCCCAGGTTGAGAACTGTGTTCTCTCAGAAGACCCCCCTCTCAGTGGTCACAACCCCAGGTGGAGAACCATAGTTTCCCAGGCCAACCCATCTAGGTAGTGATCCCTCAGTTTGGGAAGCGTGCTTTAGTCAGTCAGGTGACCTTGAGGAGGGTGTCATGAACCCTCACTGAGAACTGTGCTTTCTCAGGGGACCCTTCTGAGGGGGTCACGACCCCATATTGAGGACTGTGTTGTCTCAGGCAACCCCCTTCAGTGGTGTAGTCACCCCAAAGGTTGAGTACTCTCTTTCCTCAGGGCATCTCTCTGAGGGAGTTGTGATCCCTAAGGTTTAGAACTATAGACGGAAGTTTTCCTGTGTCCTGCCTAGTCCTGTGGCCACTCGGTCCCAAGTAAACACACAAGGGCTTATATCAATTACAAACTGTATGGCCTATGGCTCTGGCTTATATTAGCTAGTTCTTCCAACTTAATTAAACCCATTACTATTAATCTATGTATTGCCACGTGGCCGTGGCATTACTGGTATGCTGGTATGCTGCTCCTTGGTCAGCAGGCTGGCATCTCTCCAGCTCCACCCTTCGTATCTCTGCTTGGGTTTCCCACCTGGCTGTAAGCTTTTTTGCCATAGGTCAAAAGAGCTTTATTTATTATCCAATGGGAGCTACACATATCCACAGCATACAGAAAGACATTCCACAGCAGAGAACTGTGCTTTTGTCAAGGAGATGTGTGGAGGGTTTGCGACCCCCAGGTTGAGAACTATGTTTCCACCAAACCCAGCTAGATGTCAATTCTGCAGGTTGAGAACTGTGTTTTCTCTGGCGACCCCTCCAAGGTGGGTTGAAACCCCCAGGTTGAGAGCTTTGCTTTCTCACCAACCCCCTCCAAGGTATTATGACCCCCAGGTTGAAAACAATCTTTCTTGTGTGACCCTGCCTGGGGGGTCTCGATCCCATAGATTGAGAATCCTGCACTAAGGTCCTCTGTGTTCACACCCAGATTCAGATCTGGGAGTGGAAGATCCCAAAAGAACCGTTCTGCAGTTTTTCCTCATTTTCATTTTTATTCATTTATTTTTTGCCTATTTTTCATGTCTTTAAAAAATATTTTTTTTCTGTTTTTTTCATTCCTTGATGCTAAAAATACCCACAGGAAAAATTGAATTCTTCAAGGTAAACACTCCCAGATATGGCTAGAATGAAGTCACAAGCCACATGAGCACTGGGGATAATTGATAATTACAGGGCTGTGAATGATGGGGACCTCAGGAGAGTGGGAGATCAGTGACATCATGGGGAGGACCCGGAAGCCAATGGCAATAGACTGGTGATGTCATCCAGGGGCTCAAGTCTGTTACCCACAGAGATGAGTGAGGGGACACGGAGTCATGTGATGAGCGATGGAAATGCTGTGAAATCAAGTGGTAATGGAAACTCCTGAGGATTGAATCAATACAAAGTTATAAGAACTTCCAGGCAGGAGGACATCAGTGTGACATGTGGATGATGTCAGAAGGATAGGGGAACTTGTGATTCCCTCTGGTGTAGGGAATGGGTAGGCTCACATGAGCTGTGTTGATTGACAGGTGAGTTCAGGGTTACATGAGCTGTGCTGATTGACAGGATTACATGAGCCAAATGGATTGACAGGTGGGTACAGGATCATATTAGCTGTTTATTGACAGGTGGGTGCAGGGTCACATTTGCTGCAAGCTGCAGGAAAACGTAATGGAATTCAACTACTATCGCAAAAGCTACTACTTGGAAAATTCAAGGACTTCTCCAAAGGTCAAGCCATGGCTTAAGAAATCATGGTGATATTTTAGCTTATCTATATCTATATCTATATCTATATCTATATCTATCTATATCTATCTATCTATCTATCTATCTATCTATCTATCTATCTATCTATCTATCTATCTATATTAGCTGGTTCCTAAAATGATTTTCCTGCATGCTTCCAAAGTACTCTTAACAGTGTATTTATCTAAAATGCCTATCAAGCATCCAAGGCCATGTGAAACAACATCTGTCTCCTAGGTCAGGCAGATAGCTTTATTTCTTGTGCAATTTAGGGTGAGACCCTCCTTTCTTATACAACCTTACTAATAGACCCTTAACTTCTTTACCTAACCACTTCTAGGAATGTAGACTGAGCACACAGATCCCTTTTGATATACTAACCAGTCATTAGCACTCAGTTGACCTCCTCTTTTACCACTCCTATTTTGGGTTGTAAAAGAAGGCCTGACAGTCACTACCTGAGGAAAATTCTTACCTACCTTTATGGCCCTGTAGAATTCAAGCCTGGTGACTTTGCTAGGCAAGAGGATTGCTATTGCTTGAGTTTATAACTGGATTCAAGAGAGACTTAGAGAGGACTGAGAGAATAAGGAGACGGAGAAGAGAAAAGAGAATGGAAGAACTAGATGGGTAAGAACTTGAGAGGAACAAACTGAGATGTGGAAGAACTAGATTGAAGGGCTAGAAGAGAGTACTAGAGGGATGAGATGGAAGATGAGGAAGAGCTAGATGGGGAAGAACAAGATGAGGAAGAACAAGATAGGAAGGAGATGAGAGAGGAACTAAGATGGGAAAGAACTAGATGGATGAGAACCTAGATGGAGCAGAACTAAGATGAGAGAATTAAGAGCAGATTAATGTAGGGAGAAATCAAGCAAGAAAGGAGCTAAAAGAGAATAGAAGCTGTGTAGAGAGAGAACTGACACAATAATAAAGTGTATGAACTAAGGAGTTTTGTGTACGTAGATTCATTTCTTTTCACCAAAGATTAATTATCAGTTGGTTGTAGATTCTTCCTGGACCCTCTCAGGGGACTATCGAGGGGCTGGACCCCCATAGTTCCCGATACACATTAGCTACTGATTGATAGGTGGGTGCAGGGTCATATGACTTGATTGACAGCTGGTCAGTGTGTTACTATGGCAACTTGGATGTTTGATTGACAGCTGCTCAGGATGTTTGATTGATGGACAGTCTGACACTATGGCAGCTCTCTGGATGCAGCTCTCAGGACCTGTGATTGACAGATAAGGCTGTTCCCCTTCCTCCTTCCCATCAGGACACCCATGGTCACATCCCCCCATCATCTCCCATCCCTCTCACCCCCCACCGCAGCTGCATGTTCACACAACATGAGCCCCAGCTCCTGACAGTTATTACATTATGGGATGACATATTATGGAATAGCAGCTCACCATGCCAGCAACTCCCACTCCTGCACACACACACACACACACACACACACACACATACACACAGTGTGTCTTCATCAGTTCTCATAACATTTGTCATTTTTATAATTGCTTTTTACTTGTGATCGGTATTTCTTCCTTACAATGCTTGCAAGATAAAAATAAAAGAATCATTAAAAAAAGTGTCCACCCTGAATGAGTCTGAGTTCCTAGGTTCTTCCACTTCTCCTGGTGGCTGGAACTGGAACTGGTAATTCCCTGCACATTGTCTGCTGACCCCACACTCAAGAGGCTGCTGCCCTGTAATTACTTGAGGCTCTAGAATGACACAGTGGGCCGACAACCTGAGTAACCCCAACATCCATTACCCTGACATCCCTCACTCTGACATCAGTTACCCTGACATACATCACCCTGAGGATGTTGGTCATCTCCAATGAAAATTTCCAAACAGGGTCTGTGGGG